>JABTTQ020000631.1:0-50000 GCA_016081115.2 Rehmannia glutinosa | reverse complement strand
CTATAGGTTTGTTACTTAATGCGCCACCACTTCAGGTTTCTTTTTGGCGCCTATTTTCTTTCCTGGGGGGTACTCTTTTTCCTTCCAAGGGTTTTTCCCACAAGGGTGGGTTTTACCTTGGAAGGTTTTAACGAGGCCCCAACCATTCAGCCATATGGTCGGCTTGACCACTTCGTTTTTTGGTTGTTAACATTATTTCCAGGCTTTCATTTGGTTACCCGACCGCTGTGATCGATTACTCTTTTTTCATTTTTAATATATATATTCGCAATTATTAAAAAAAATGACTTAATGGGAAATACGGGTTCGGCTATGCGGGCATGTTCCCCTACCTACGCACAGTCACTTGCCCTCTTGATATACACCTAGGTAATACTTTTGAGGCTCTGGCTTTAGATGATACCTCCGACCAACCACCCTTCAGATTCTCAGACAGATTATCCAGCTAGGGAATCGGTCCCACGGCCCCTACATCCAACACCGGTTCCGTCTCCACTATTATGCCTCTTATGCTTCAGCATCCGTTGGAGAAGCCTATCCAGACTCTTAGTCGTGCCTTCTGGGACAACTCCCTTGATTCGGCTAAATCCAGATTAATTTAGAGTGTTGCTAAGGGTCCATCACCAACAATTCATGACATTACAATTGAACCAAATTGCCCAGGGCCGAATGAGTTAGATTTTGCAGCTTCAAAGAGATGGGCTGATTATGCAGATGAAGTGGCTCACGCTCAATCGTCGGATTCTGTAGCACACCACCATCTCAATGAATTGCATCTTCTAGAACATCCAGGGGATTGGGAACATTGCTTCTCGTAATGTTCTTAAGGCTTTACGTTAGAAACATAAACCTTCTATTTTAGCTATCTCAGAGCCTATGGTGGACATTTCATCGATTTCGGATTTTTTTGGAGTTGTTTGGGTTTAAGCTTCGTGACTCAGAACTTTCGGGCAAACGGCTGGGCTGATATTTGGGTCTTCTGTGATGCGGGTATCTCTATCCTAAATCAGGTTTGGTCTCCTTCTCAATGTATTGTTCTGCAAGTTCAATTGGGTTCTTTGGTTTTTCATATTGGATAGATTTGAGGAATTTGGGTCTTGATGATCTGCTGCTTATTGGGGACTTTAATGTGGTTTAATGCGGTTTTGGGTCATCATGAGCGTTCGGGCAGTGGTATTTTTTCCCAGGCCTCTTGTCAGGATTTCAGGGATTTTTTGGAGGACGCTGGGTTGTTCCCTGTGCAGACTACGGGAAAGTCGTTTACTTGGTGCTCACCACGTACGCCTCTTTCCCTTCTCCAGGAAAAATTGGATCGAGTCTTAGCAACGTGTCGATTTTTCTCTCTTTGGCAAGTTATTAAGGGCTTGGTTCTTCCTCGTATTGGCTCGGACCACCATCCCATTTTGGTTTCTTGCTCTTCCTCTGTCCTCAGGGGGCCGGTCCCATTCCGTTTCCAGCGCATATGGATATCTCATGATTCTTTTTGGGACATTGTTCTCGCTTCGGGCCCTCCCGTGCGCGCCGCCCAACCCTTTGATGCGCATCATGTTGAAGCTCAAGAGGTCTGCGACAGGACTATTAAGGTTTGGAATAAAGACTTCTTTTGGGATGTTAATCGTCAAGTGGAAAATCAGATGGAGAAAGTTCGTCGATTCAAAGCGGATATTGTGTCCGAGGGTTTCACCGAGGTGCGTCGTGACATGGAACTTGATGCTCAAAATGCTTTGTCTCACACGTTGCTATTACAATCTGAATTCCTGAAGCAGAAAGCTCGCTCGGCTTGGTTAAAGGATGGGGACCGTAACATGGCAATTTTCCATCGTCATTGTCAGATTCGTAGTGGACGCTTGGGGATCCAGGGTTTGATGGTTGATGGTAGTTACTCAGATGATCCGGTTGTTCTTGGATATCAAACCATTTCCTTCTATACGGACCTCTTTGCAGACACGGAGACACACCAGTTTGGACTATACTTTGGTTGATCGTTATTTCTCCTAGGGTTGGTACAAAGTGGATAACGCTCTTTTGACGGCTATTCCTTTGGAATCGGAGATTAAAGACACGGCTTTTGATATGGATTTGGACAGTTCTCTGGGGCCGGACGATTTCAACGGGAGGTTTTATCAGCACTTTTGGGATGATATTTTAGCGGATGTGGTGGCGGCAGTTCGTTATTTTTTCGTTACTGCGTCTTTTCCTGCGGGATTGAACGCTAGTTTTATGGCGCTCATCCCAAAGACTAAGGATGCGAACGTTATTGAGAATTTTAGACCGATTGTTATGAGTAATTTTCTTTTTAAGATCATTACCAAGATTTTGGCGACTCGTCTGGGATCTATCATTTCTACCTATTTGTCTCCTACATAGTTTAGATTTATCCCTGGGCAAAGGCGATTCACGATCAGATAGCCGTGGTTTGAAGGCTTCAATATTTTGCGGGGTCAAAATGATGCAAATATGATTCTTGAAAATTGATATACGCAAGGCGTTTGATATCTTTAATTGGGGTTTTTTTCGATACACGTTTTTCACGTTGCTTTGGTATTTGTAGTGTTTGTTCACCGGATTGAAATTATCCTTCAATCTTCCGTAATTTGGTCTTATTGAATGGGTCACATGTGGGTTACTTCTCTTGTTTTCGAGGGGTCAGACAACGCGATCCTTTATCGCCATTACTCTTTTGCATTGTTGAAGATATGCTAAGCAGATTTATTGATGATGCAGTTACCCGGAATTAGCTTCAGCCATTAAGGGCGCCTAAGCAGATCGTTTTTCCTTCCTCTATTATGTACGCAGATGACATTGTGATTATGTGCGGGGCCTCTTTGGTGTATGCACGCTCTCTTATTCAGACTTTTATGCTATATGCAGATATCTCAGGTCAGGCCTTTAATCCTCGCAAATCCAAAGTATATTTCGGCAACCGGGTCTCTAATCATGTGCGTGGCCGTATTCAGACGATTACTAGTATTCATATTGGGGCCTTCCCAACGGTCTAATTAGGCCCCCATTTTCAAAGCGCTCCCAAGGTGGCGGATTTACAACCTGTTTTGACAAGATAATTCTCAAGTTCAGAAGGTGGAAAGGGACATCTTTATCTATTGTTGGTCGCGTCTGCCTGGTGATTTCGGTGATTACTAGCTCCTTTGTGCACACGATGATGGTTTATAAGTGGCCTCGAACATTGTTACTTGCAAATGGAATAGGCCATGCGTAATTTTATCTGGGGCTGGTGATGTCAACTCTAAGGGTTCGGTGGCGGTAAATTGGAGTCGTTGTTGTATGCCCCGGCCGAAGGGGGATCGTCCATTCTATTGTGGTTGCTTACAATGCGTTCCTGATGAAGCTAGGTTGGAAGGTTATGACTTCAAACTCGATTTACAATACCCCGAGAAAATATTTTTGACCTGGATGGCTCTCTCCGTCGGCCGCTCATCACCTCTTCCATCCGGGCCGGGATTCACCTTGCATTACGGGTTTCTTGGAGGACTCTCACCGGATCCTCGGGTGTAATTCCGTAGTCTTATTTTGTCTTGACAATCGTTGTGTTACACCATTGCCGATAGGATTGGTATCCCGCGAACTTCCGTCCGATCGTCATGAGTAATTTTCTTTTCAAGATTATTACTAAGATTTTGGCCATGCATTTGGGTTCGATTATTACTTTGCATATTTATCACCTACTCGGTTGGGTTTGTCCGAAGGCGATTCATGATTGATCAGTATTGCAATGGTCTCTCAAGGATTCAATGTCTTGCATGGTAGATTGGATATGAATATGATCTTGAAGATTAATATCCGTAAGGCATTTGATACTTTGAAATGGGATTTCTTCACGTTTTGTGTCGCTTTGGTTTCTCCGAGATCTTTATTTACTTTGGGTGGATGTTATTCTTTGGTCGTCTGCACTTCGTTCTTCAATGGGGCGCTTTGTAGGGTACTTCCCTTGTTTTAGAGAAGTTCGACAAGGTGATCATTTATCCCATTCTTGTTTTGCATTGCGGAAGAAGTACTTAGTAAATTTATTGAAGTTGCGATTGAGCATAATCGCTTGCTCCATTTGTCGCGCCTGACGCATCAACTTTCCATCATCTATCCTATACGCCGATGATATAGTTATTATGTGTGGAGCTTCTTCACCAACGCCCATATCCTTCTCCGATTCTCAACCTTTATGCGAGATATTTCGGCCAAGCATTCAATTCTCGTAAATCCAAGGTTTATTTTGGCACCGGGTTTCATCTCATATTCATGGAAGGGTGCAAACAATCATGGGGATACAGCCCGACGTTCACCACAGTTTATCTAGGCACCCCAATCTTCAAGGGGCCCCTAAGGTGGCGAATCTTCAGCCCATCTTTGATAAGATCATCCTCAAATTCGCATTTATGGAAAGGTTCGTCTCTTTCTCTTGTTGGTCGTGGTTCATGCCTGGTTAATTCGGTGATTACTAGCTCGTTTGTCCACACAAAGGATATTTACAAATGGCCCCGCACGTTGCTCAAGCAAATGGAAAGGGTAATGCGAACTTCATTTGGGTAGGGAATGTGAATTCAAAGGGTTCGGTGACGGTTAGTTGAACCGGTGTTGTATGCCTCGACCAAGGGGGATTGGGCGTTCGATCGATTGTTGTGGCTAATACGCTTTCCCGATGAAACTGGGCCGAAGGTCATGAATTCGACTCGGTGATTTTCACCACTCTTAGGCGCGATATCCCTACGGATGGGACAGCCCGGAGGTCTTTATTCCTTCCTCTATCCGGACCGGGATTAAACCTTTCATTTCATCTTGCTTGGAGGATTCGCGTTGGATCCCGGAGCTAATTCCAAGGTATTATTTTGGATTGATAATCGGTTGGGTTATTCTATAGCAGCGAAATCGAATTGGTATCCCTAAAAATATAGATATATATTCCGACATCGCATTTCGATCTACTTTTATGACGGGACATTGCATTTCACCTTCTCATTTGTGGAGACTTATTTGGATCTAGTCCGGCTATTGTACGTGTCCCTATTGCTCCTAACTCCCTGGATACACATGTTTGGTTGAATTCGGAGGATGGTTTGGTTTCCTCTAAGGCCGCCTATGCTCATTGCGTCCCAAGTATCCGGTGGTCAAATGGGGTTCTTGGATTTGGTCGCAACGCATCTCGGAACAGCGATCGGTGGTGGCATGGCGGGCTATCCACAATCGATTGGCTGTCTTGGATTTATTACGAGCCAAGGGGAGTTTTACCGCCCTTCGTTTGCGCTCTTTGTTGTGAATTTGCAGAATCGATTGATCATTTATTTGTCTCATGTGTCTTTGTAGGGGCTCTCGCGATGGATTTTGAATCATTCAACATTGACCCATTTCCGCTAATGCCTTTAATGAATTCACGGTACGGCTCATGAATTTCCAATTTAGTGAGCAGTTACTTTCCTCCTCGCGTGTGGCTATCCTTTCCGCATATGGCTCATTTGGCATATCCTAATGAGATTGTATTTCACAACAAAGTCGGACAATCGACGCCGCGACAATCTATCTTAGAGTACTCGTTATAGAATCATCATCATTGGATCGGGGTTGTATGCATAACGACCAACATGACCTCCTTATCCCCGCATAGGCATGCGAGTTCCGGACGACCTAGACAAGCTCCAAAGATTGTGGAGGTTAACTGGCAAAAACCCTCCCGGGCCGGATTAAGGTAAACACGGACGGAAGTTCCTCTAGTGCACCGGGCAGAATTACTGCTTCAGGGGTCTTCCGAAATTGTAGAGGGTTCTTTCGAGGATGTTTCGTACATCATTGTGGTTCGGGATATGCGTTTGAGGCTGAACTGATTGCAGCAATGTGGGCGATCCAATATGCTTCTAGAAAGGGTTGGACGCAACTTTGGCCGGAATCGGATTCGATGTATGTGGTGAACTTGCTGGAGAAGAGATCTACGGAGGTCCTTGGCGCCACCTTAGCAATTGGCGCTACATTTTACACTGCCGCTCATATGGATTTTGTGGTCTCACATACATTTTGGAAAGGAAGACAATCTAGTGGCGGATATGTTGAGCAAGAAGACGGAGTACGGCACATGGTGGGGCGTCCCACCATAGGAGCTTATAAATTATCTCACTGATGACTATGTTGGCCAATCCACCTATAGGTTTGTTAGTTAGCACGTGCTCTTCTTCATTTCTTTACGCCCGGGGGTACTCTTTTTCCTTTCAAGGATTTTTCCCACAAGGGTGGGTTTTACCTTGGAAGGTTTTAATGAGGCCCCAACCATTCAGCCATTTGGTCGGCTTGTGACCATTTCGCTTTTTTTTAACATTGTTTTTCGTGCTTTCTTTTGGTTACCTGATCACTGTGATCGGGATTACTTTCTTTTCATTTTTTATATAAAATTTCGCATTTATTCAAAAAAATTCTAAGTGTTAGTGAAAGCAATTACTAAGTTGTATACTATCAACAAATCGAGTCAAGTCATTGAGTGGGTAACTTTGTTTGAAGTAAGCCAACCTAGTTGTCCCTCAAGGTCTAAGCCGATTTGTGCAAAACTTTGAAAATAATTTTGAAAGGACTAAATCAAAAATTGGTAAAGCTTATTCAACCCCCTTCTAAACCATACTCATCACCCCTTGGGACCTACACCGACAAACTAGATGTAACAAAGTCTTGAAATTGCTCATGTTTTAGCCACATACGCTAAAAAAACGAAAAGGCAAATGGGCCCCTTGTGTGATCGAGTAGAGCAAGAAACAAGGATCGGAGGATTATCGTGAGCCAATGCGGGCGAAACCAACCCATCCACACGCTGCCAAAGATCAAAGAATCGAGTTGTAGGGATCGCACTTGGCCCAACTTAAGCTTGAAATCTCCCAATAATAAAATATCTTCCAAGCCCAAGTTCATCAATTTTTGCTGATGTGTGTAAAATATACGTGCATTTTGGGGCTTAAAATAATATATATTTGATACACTTGCACGCATATTTAGTGTGTTTTTACTTGTTTTCCTTAGAAGGGCATGATACTGCGTATTCTTGTAACTTTTTACAAGAAACGGAGCTTAAAACGAAGAAATATCAGTTGGAAGGCCCAGATAGGATTGACAAGTGCGAAGAGAAGATAAAAAAGACGAAGAAAACGGATAAAAACACTTCACACGGTCGGACCATGTGGTGTCACACGGCCGTGTGAAAATAACCATCTGAAGTGGCACAACCATGTGGAAAAGAGGAAGAAAACAGGGTACAGAACCAAGCCGCATTGCCAGACCGTGTAGGACCACACGGGCGTATGGTATTGGGGCAACGCAAAAATCCACAAGGTCGTGTGGTGTCACACGGCCAAGCCGTGTGGGACTCTGTTAATGCATTTTCTCGGAGTTCTTTTTCCGTTCCAACTCTACAAGTGATCTCTCCAAGCATCTACAAAAGGGACCCAAGGCTTGCACGAAAAATAATCAATCCATACCACATACAACACATCAAATTAAGCAGGAACACAAGATCCAATGTCTTCTGAGAGAGGAGGGCTAGGTCGCGAAGAACACCACAAGGCCTTTCGCATCTACGGGAGCACAAGAGTTTCGAAGGCTTAGGAGGGGAATCCATCCTAAGAAGAAGGGGTTTTCTTTCTATGTCTAGATCTCTTGTCTATGCTTAAACAATTTGTTATCAATGTTTGACTAATCTTTTAGATCATAGGGGCATAATAAATATTGTGGATTCATGTTAAATATTGATTAATTGTTAATCGCAACAACTCTGTTCAGCGGGGGCGATCCAGGGTTCGTAGAGTTTATCGTTCTGTTCAGCAGGATAAGGGCAAGACCGTGGATGACTCAATGGGAAACACGGGTTCGAATACGCGTGCAAGATCTCCCCCTCGTGCCATAGTCGCTTGTCCTCCAGAAATCCATCTTGGTAACACACCTTCGAGGCGCTTAGTTCATTTGAATCACAGGATCAGCAACCCGCAGATGACTACACTGAGTATCCAACCAGGGGGTCATCGCCCAAGGTCAGTACTTCCAGTTCGAGAACCGTTTCAACCTCCAATTATGCCTATCACGGTACAGTATCCTTTGGGGAAGCCTATTCGTGCTCTGAGTCGTGCCTTCCGGGATAGCTCTTTGGATTCAGCTTCAGATCGAATTCTCCAGAAAGTTACGTCGGGGCCGACGCCCCCTGCTCATGACATTACTATTGAAACGGAAAGTTCAGAACCTCACGAGATGAACTTCGCAGCATCCAAAAAATGGGCAAATTATGCAGATGAAGTGGATCTTCCACAATCATCGAGACTCGCTATCGTCACGCCTATTTTCACCGTCGCGATCGTCACGGGCTCTCCCCTCAACCGCCTCTCAATGAATTGCATCTTTCCGAACATCCGGGATCGGGAATGTTGTTTCTCGTAATGTTCTTAAGGCTTTATGTCACAAGCATAAGCCTTCTATTGTAGCTATTTGTGAACCTAAGGTGGACTTTTTGACTATTTCCTCTTATTATTGGCATAGCCTGGGTTTGACACTTGCGGGTCAAAGTTTTCGAGTAAATGGGCGGCCGGACATTTGGGTTCTTCACGACTCCACTATCACTATTCTTAATCAGTCCGGTCTTCTACCCAAAGGCATTGTTTTCCATGTTCAATTTGGTTCTTTGATATTTCATGTTGGATTTACTCATGATTTCTCGTGATTACATTGCACGACGGGAGCTTTGGTTGGATTTGCGGAATTTGCCCTGGCGATCTGTTGCTTGTTGGGGATTTCAATGCGGTTTTGGGACATCACGAACGCTCGCGCAATGATACTCTTTCACAAGCCTCGTGCCAGGATTTCAGGGATTTCATAGAGGACGCCGTTTGTTTGCGGTTCCGACGACGGGGAATTCATTTACTTGGTGCTCTCCACGAGGCCTCTATCTTTACTTCAAGCTAAGTTGGGCAGAGCCCTAGCTACTTGCCCTTTCTTCGCACTTTGGAAGGATGTCAAGGGCTTGGTTCTTCCTCGCATTGGTTCGATCATCACCCCATTTTGGTTACTTGCTCCTCGACCATTACTAGGGTCCAGGTTCCTTTTCGTTTTCAGCGTATGTGGATGCAACACGATTCTTTCCGGATTTGGTTACAACCTCTTGGGGCTCTCCTGTGACACGCACCACCCTTTATTGCGAGTCATGGTGAAGCTCAAGCGGTTGCGTCATGTTATTAAAGATTGGAGCGGGGGATGTGTTTGGGGATGTTAACCGCAACGTGGATAGCCGATGGAGCACCTTCGTCGGTTTAGGCGGATATTGAGGCTTTGGGCTATACCTCCTCTCTCCGGGATAGAGAGTGGATGCCCACTAAAGCTTTCGCAGAGTTGCGATCACAGTCTGAATTCCTTAAACAAAAGGCCAAGATCTTGCCTGGCTTAAGGATGGGGATCGTAACACAACATTTTTTCATCGACAAAACGTTATTAAATGGACGCACGGGGATTCAGGGGCTTATGGTGGCAGGGAATTTCACTGATGATGCTACGGTCCTTGGGAATCATATTATTTCATTTTACGAGGAGCTCTTTGCGGAAAATGGGAGCTCCATCACGGATTTCTCGCTGGTCGACCAAGTGCTCACTCCAATGGTTGGGGCGCGGGACAATGCCACCCTAACAGCCATTCCCTCTGATTCTGAGGTGCAGATAGCGGTGTTTGATATGGATCCAGACAGCTCCCCGGGGCCTGATGGGTTCAATGGGAATTTTTACCGCCATTTTTGGGATGTCATATCTGCTGAGGTAACAGACGCTGTTCGCTATTTCTTTAATAGTTCGTCTCTACCTCTGGGATTGAATGCCAGCTTCATGGCGCTCATCCCTAAGACTAGGGATGCCAATGTCATTGAAAACTTCCGCCCTATTGTCATGAGCAATTTCCTTTTCAAGATTATCACGAAAATCTTGGCTACGCGCTTGGGTTCGATTATTGCTGACTATTTATCCCCGACTCAGTTTGGTTTTATCCCGGGTAGACAAATTCATGAGTGTAATGCAATGGTATCAGAAGGGTTTAATGTCTTACAGTGATGCACAAATTCGAATATGATACTGAAAATCGATATTCGTAAGGCATTCGACACATTGAGGTGGGATTTTTTACTACATGTCTTGCGACGTTTTGGTTTTTCCGAGACGTTCGTGCGTTGGGTGGAGGTGGTTCTTCGGTCGTCCAGAATATCAGTGTTGTTGAATGGGACGCCGGTTGGTTATTTTTCCTGTTCTAGAGGAGTCAGATAAGAGGATCCCTTATCACCCCTATTGTTTTGTATTGCGGAGGAGGTCCTGGGTCAGTTTATAGCTGCAGCGATGGCGCAGTCCTGGTTATCTGCCTTCACGGCGCCAAGGAGTATTATCTTCCCGGCATCCATTCTATATGCGGACGATATCGTCATCATGTGTGGGGCGTCTTCTTCCAATGCCCGGGCCTTGCTTCAGATTCTTACTCACTATGCAGATATCTCGGGTCAAGTGTTCAGTCCGCAGAAATCCAAGGTTTATTTTGGGGCGCAGGTTTCGCATTATGTCCATGGGAGGGTGCAACATATTTTAGGGATTCATCCAGGGACGTTCCCCACCATCTACTTGGGCGCCCATATCTTCAAGGGAGCTCCAAAGGTCGCGGATTTGCAGCCTATCTTTGACAAGATAATCCTTAAGTTCCGACGATGGAAAGGCTCGTCACTCTCCCTCGCTGGTAGGGTTTGCCTTGTTAACTCGGTGATAACTAGTTCTTTCGTGCATTCCATGATGATTTATAAATGGCCTGCCACGCTGCTTAAACAAATGGAAAAAGCCATGCGTAATTTCATTTGGACGGGAGACGTGAATTCTAAAGGCAAGGTAATGGTCAACTGGGATACATGTTGCACGCCCAGGGCGGAGGGAGGATTGGGCGTGCGATCGCTCAAGGTTGCTAACAAGGCTTTCTTAATGAAGTTGGGCTGGAAGGTTCTGAACTCGGACTCATTGGTTTTCAGGACACTCAGACAACGGTACTTTACTAGAAATGGGGACATCCGGCGGTCATTCATTCATTCTTCTATTTGGCCTGGGATTAAACCCTGTATTTTTGATTGCTTGGATGATTCTCATTGGATCCCAGGTGCCAATTCCGAGGTATTATTTTGGATTGATAACTGGTTGGGATATTCCATTGCTGACAGAATTGGCATTCCAAAGGATTATAGGTATTTATTCCAACAGCGTATCTCTGATTACTTTTATGATGGATCCTGGCACTTCACCCTTCCCTTTGTGGAGGATTATTTGGAGCTGGTTCGAGCTATCGTGCGTGTCCCAATTGCACCTACATCCTGGGATACTCGTGTTTGGATGAACTCTGAAGATGGTTCAGTCACCTAAAAGACGGCTTATAAATCCTTACACCCCCAGCGCCCGGCTGTTAGATGGGGTTCTTGGATTTGGTCTCAGCATATCCCGGAATGGAGATCAGTGGTGGCGTGGAGAGCTATACACAACTGATTAGCAGTCCAGGATTGTTTACGAGCTAGGGGAAGTTTTACTGGCCCTTCGGTTTGTGTTCTTTGTAGGGAATCGGGGGAATCGGTCGATCACTTATTTGTTTCTTGTGCTTTTGCAGGGCATCTATGGCGTTGGATCTTCCAAACCTTTCACGTGCACCCCTTCCAGGCTTACAGTTTCAATGAACTGCTGGTACGGCTTATGGCTCTTAGTTTTAGTGACCAGGTCGCTTTCCTTTGGCGTGTGGCAATATTATCCTGCATCTGGCTTCTTTGGCACATCCGTAATGAGCTGATTTTCCACAACAAAATCTGGACTCCGGAGGCGGCACTCATTCACCTACAGGTACTCATTGTTGAATCAGCATCTTTAGATCGGGGATGCATGAATAATGACCAACATGACCTCTTTATCCTGCGTGGTTTAAGAGTTCCCGGAAGGGTCAGGCATTCTCCGAAGATTGTAGAGGTCCAGTGGCAAAAACCCCTCCCGGGTTGGATCAAGGTTAACACGGATGGCAGCGCTACAGGGGCGCCGGGCAATCTAACCGCCTCCGGTGTCTTCCGGAATTGTAGAGGATTCTTTCGCGGATGCTTTGTCCTCATCATCATGTGGTTCGAGGTACGCATTTGAGGCTGAATTGGTCGCAGCAATGTGGGCGATTCATTACGCATTTGCAAAAGGATGGACACAACTTTGGGCCGAATCGGACTCAATGTATGTGGTGAACTCCGCTGAGAAGAGAACGATGGAGGTCCCATGGAGACATCTTACCTCGCGCGCCATACCTTGCATCTCCTCAATGACATTGATCTTGTAGTCTCTCATATCTTTCGTGAAGGCAATCGGGTGGTGACATGCTTTGAGTAAGAAGACGGAGAGTGGCGCACGTGGGCGTCCCGCCTACGACATTCTTCACTACCTCACCGATGATTATGTTGGCCAATCCACCTATAGGTTTGTTACTTAATGCGCCACCACTTCAGGTTTCTTTTTGGCGCCTATTTTCTTTCCTGGGGGGTACTCTTTTTCCTTCCAAGGGTTTTTCCCACAAGGGTGGGTTTTACCTTGGAAGGTTTTAACGAGGCCCCAACCATTCAGCCATATGGTCGGCTTGTGACCACTTCGTTTTTTGGTTGTTAACATTATTTCCAGGCTTTCATTTGGTTACCTGATCTGCCTGTGATCAGGATTACTCTTTTTTCATTTTTAATATATATATTCGCAATTATTAAAAAAAATGACTTAATGGGAAATACGGGTTCGGCTATGCGGGCAGGTTCCCCTACCTACGCAATAGTCACTTGCCCTACTGATATACACCTAGGTAATACTTTTGAGGCTCTGGCTTTAGATGATACCTCCGACCAACCACCCTTCAGATTCTCAGACAGATTATCCAGCTAGGGAATCGGTCCCACGGCCCCTACATCCAACACCGGTTCCGTCTCCACTATTATGCCTCTTATGCTTCAGCATCCGTTGGAGAAGCCTATCCAGACTCTTAGTCGTGCCTTCTGGGACAACTCCCTTGATTCGGCTAAATCCAGATTAATTTAGAGTGTTGCTAAGGGTCCATCACCAACAATTCATGACATTACAATTGAACCAAATTGCCCAGGGCCGAATGAGTTAGATTTTGCAGCTTCAAAGAGATGGGCTGATTATGCAGATGAAGTGGCTCACGCTCAATCGTCGGATTCTGTAGCACACCACCATCTCAATGAATTGCATCTTCTAGAACATCCGGGGGATTGGGAACATTGCTTCTCGTAATGTTCTTAAGGCTTTACGTTAGAAACATAAACCTTCTATTTTAGCTATCTGTGAGCCTATGGTGGACATTTCATCGATTTCGGATTTTTTTTGGAGTTGTTTGGGTTTAAGCTTCGTGACTCAGAACTTTCGGGCAAACGGCTGGGCTGATATTTGGGTCTTCTGTGATGCGGGTATCTCTATCCTAAATCAGGTTTGGTCTTCTTCTCAATGTATTGTTCTGCAAGTTCAATTGGGTTCTTTGGTTTTTCATATTGGATAGATTTGAGGAATTTGGGTCTTGATGATCTGCTGCTTATTGGGGACTTTAATGTGGTTTAATGCGGTTTTGGGTCATCATGAGCGTTCGGGCAGTGGTATTTTTTCCCAGGCCTCTTGTCAGGATTTCAGGGATTTTTTGGAGGACGCTGGGTTGTTCCCTGTGCAGACTACGGGAAAGTCGTTTACTTGGTGCTCACCACGTACGCCTCTTTCCCTTCTCCAGGAAAAATTGGATCGAGTCTTAGCAACGTGTCGATTTTTCTCTCTTTGGCAAGTTATTAAGGGCTTGGTTCTTCCTCGTATTGGCTCGGACCACCATCCCATTTTGGTTTCTTGCTCTTCCTCTGTCCTCAGGGGGCCGGTCCCATTCCGTTTCCAGCGCATATGGATATCTCATGATTCTTTTTGGGACATTGTTACTGCTTCTTGGGCCCTCCCGTGCGCGCCGCCCAACCCTTTGATGCGCATCATGTTGAAGCTCAAGAGGCTGCGACAGACTATTAAGGTTTGGAATAAAGACTTCTTTGGGGATGTTAATCGTCAAGTGGAAAATCAGATGGAGAAAGTTCGTCAGATTCAGGCAGATATTGTGTCTGAGGGTTTCACTGAGGTGCGTCGTGACATGGAACTTGATGCTCAAAATGCTTTGTCTCACACGTTGCTATTACAATCTGAATTCCTGAAGCAGAAAGCTCGCTCGGCTTGGTTAAAGGATGGGGACCGTAACATGGCAATTTTCCATCGTCATTGTCAGATTCGTAGTGGACGCTTGGGGATCCAGGGTTTGATGGTTGATGGTAGTTACTCAGATGATCCGGTTGTTCTTGGATATCAAACCATTTCCTTCTATACGGACCTCTTTGCAGACACAGGACACACCAGTTTGGACTATACTTTGGTTGATCAGGTTATTTCTCCTAGGGTTGGTACAGTGGATAACGCTCTTTTGACGGCTATTCCTTTGGAATCGGAGATTAAAGACACGGCTTTTGATATGGATTTGGACGAGTTCTCGGGGCGGACGATTTCAACGGGAGGTTTTATCAGACTTTTGGGATGATATTTTAGCGGATGTGGTGGCGGCGATTCGTTATTTTTTCTGCGTCTTTTCTGCATGGGATTGAACGCTAGTTTTATGGCGCTCATCCCAAAGACTAAGGATGCACGACGTTATTGAGAATTTTAGACCGATTGTTATGAGTAATTTTCTTTTTAAGATCATTACCAAGATTTTGGCGACTCGTCTGGGATCTATCATTTCTACCTATTTGTCTCCTACATAGTTTAGATTTATCCCGGGCAGGCAGATTCACGACTGTATAGCTGTGGTTTCAGAAGGCTTCAATATTTTGCAGGGTCAAAATGATGCAAATATGATTCTGAAAATTGATATACGCAAGGCGTTTGATACTGTTAATTGGGGTTTTCTGATACACGTTTTACGTTGCTTTGGTATTTCAGAAGTGTTTGTTCACTGGATTGAAATTATCCTTCAATCTTCCAGAATTTCGGTCTTATTGAATGGGTCACATGTGGGTTACTTCTCTTGTTTTCGAGGGGTCAGACAACGCGATCCTTTATCGCCATTACTCTTTTGCATTGTTGAAGATATGCTGAGCAGATTTATTGATGATGCAGTTACCCGGAATTAGCTTCAGCCATTAAGGGCGCCTAAGCAGATCGTTTTTCCTTCCTCTATTATGTACGCAGATGACATTGTGATTATGTGCGGGGCCTCTTTGGTGTATGCACGCTCTCTTATTCAGACTTTTATGCTATATGCAGATATCTCAGGTCAGGCCTTTAATCCTCGCAAATCCAAAGTATATTTCGGCAACCGGGTCTCTAATCATGTGCGTGGCCGTATTCAGACGATTACTAGTATTCATATTGGGGCCTTCCCAACGGTCTAATTAGGCGCCCCCATTTTCAAAGGCGCTCCCAAGGTGGCGGATTTACAACCTGTTTTGACAAGATAATTCTCAAGTTCAGAAGGTGGAAAGGGACATCTTTATCTATTGTTGGTCGCGTCTGCCTGGTGATTTCGGTGATTACTAGCTCCTTTGTGCACACGATGATGGTTTATAAGTGGCCTCGAACATTGTTACTGCAAATGGAATAGGCCATGCGTAATTTTATCTGGGCTGGTGATGTCAACTCTAAGGGTTCGGTGGCGGTAAATTGGAGTCGTTGTTGTATGCCCCGGGCCGAAGGGGGACTGGGCGTCCATTCTATTGTGGTTGCTTACAATGCGTTCCTGATGAAGCTAGATTGGAAGGTTATGACTTCAAACTCTGATTTACAATACCCTGAGAAAACATTTTTTGACCTCGGATGGCTCTCTCCGTCGGTCGTTCATCACCTCTTCCATCTGGACCGGGATTCAGCCTTGCATTACGGGTTTCTTGGAGGACTCTCACTGGATCCTCGGGTGTAATTCCGTAGTCTTATTTTGTCTTGACAACTGGTTGTGTTACACCATTGCCGATAGGATTGGTATCCCGCGAACTTCCGTCCGATCGTCATGAGTAATTTTCTTTTCAAGATTATTACTAAGATTTTGGCCATGCATTTGGGTTCGATTATTACTGCATATTTATCACCTACTTAGTTCGGGTTTGTCCCTGGAAGGCAGATTCATTATTGACTGTATTGCAATGGTCTCTGAAGGATTCAATGTCTTGCATGGTAGATTGGATATGAATATGATCTTGAAGATTAATATCCGTAAGGCATTTGATACTTTGAAATGGGATTTCTTCACGTTTTGCGCCGCTTTGGTTTCTCTGAGATCTTTATTTACTGGGTGGATGTTATTCTTTGGTCGTCCAGAATTTCCGTTCTTCCTCAATGGGGCGCTTTGTAGGTACTTCCCTTGTTTTAGAGAAGTTCGACAAGGTGATCATTTATCCCCTCCTTTGTTTTGCATTGCAGAAGAAGTACTTAGTAAATTTATTGAAGTTGCAGTTGAGCATAATCGGCTTGCTCCATTTGTCGCACCCAGACGCATCAACTTTCCATCATCTATCCTATACGCCGATGATATAGTTATTATGTGTGGAGCTTCTTCAGCCAACGCCCATATCCTTCTCCAGATTCTCAACCTTTATGCAGATATTTCGGGCCAAGCATTCAATTCTCGTAAATCCAAGGTTTATTTTGGCACCCGGGTTTCATCTCATATTCGTGGAAGGGTGCAAACAATCATGGGGATACAGCCCGGGACGTTCACCACAGTTTATCTAGGCACCCCAATCTTCAAGGGGGCCCCTAAGGTGGCGAATCTTCAGCCCATCTTTGATAAGATCATCCTCAAATTCAGACGATGGAAAGGTTCGTCTCTTTCTCTTGTTGGTCGTGTCTGCCTGGTTAATTCTGTGATTACTAGCTCGTTTGTCCACACAGTGATATTTACAAATGGCCCCGCACGTTGCTCAAGCAAATGGAAAGGGTAATGCGTAACTTCATTTGGACTGGGAATGTGAATTCAAAGGGTTCGGTGACGGTTAGTTGGAACCGGTGTTGTATGCCTCGGACTGAAGGGGGATTGGGCGTTCGATCGATTGTTGTGGCTAATACAGCTTTCCTGATGAAACTGGGCTGGAAGGTCATGAATTCAGACTCGGTGATTTTCACCACTCTTAGGCGGCGATATCTGGCTACGGATGGGACAGCCCGGAGGTCTTTTATTCCTTCCTCTATCTGGACTGGGATTAAACCTTTCATTTCATCTTGCTTGGAGGATTCGCGTTGGATCCCAGGAGCTAATTCCAAGGTATTATTTTGGATTGATAACTGGTTGGGTTATTCTATAGCAGACCGAATTGGTATCCCAGAAAAATATAGATATATATTCCGACATCGCATTTCAGACTACTTTTATGACGGGACATTGCATTTCACCTTCTCATTTGTGGAGACTTATTTGGATCTAGTCCGGGCTATTGTACGTGTCCCTATTGCTCCTAACTCTCGGGATACACATGTTTGGTTGAATTCGGAGGATGGTTTGGTTTCCTCTAAGGCCGCCTATGCTCATTGCGTCCCAAGTATCCGGTGGTCAAATGGGGTTCTTGGATTTGGTCGCAACGCATCTCGGAACAGCGATCGGTGGTGGCATGGCGGGCTATCCACAATCGATTGGCTGTCTTGGATTTATTACGAGCCAAGGGGAGTTTTACTGGCCCTTCGGTTTGCGCTCTTTGTTGTGAATTTGCAGAATCGATTGATCATTTATTTGTCTCATGTGTCTTTGTAGGGGCTCTCTGGCGATGGATTTTTGAATCATTCAACATTGACCCATTTCCCGCTAACAGCTTTAATGAATTCCTGGTACGGCTCATGAATTTCCAATTTAGTGAGCAGGTTACTTTCTTATGGCGTGTGGCTATCCTTTCCTGCATATGGCTCATTTGGCATATCCGGAATGAGATTGTATTTCACAACAAAGTCTGGACAATCGACGCTGCGACAATCTATCTTAGAGTACTCGTTATAGAATCATCATCATTGGATCGGGGTTGTATGCATAACGACCAACATGACCTCCTTATCCTGCATAGGCTGCGAGTTCCAGGACGACCTAGACAAGCTCCAAAGATTGTGGAGGTTAACTGGCAAAAACCCTCCCGGGCTGGATTAAGGTAAACACGGACGGAAGTTCCTCTAGTGCACCGGGCAGAATTACTGCTTCAGGGGTCTTCCGAAATTGTAGAGGGTTCTTTCGAGGATGTTTCGTACATCATTGTGGTTCGGGATATGCGTTTGAGGCTGAACTGATTGCAGCAATGTGGGCGATCCAATATGCTTCTAGAAAGGGTTGGACGCAACTTTGGCTGGAATCGGATTCGATGTATGTGGTGAACTTGCTGGAGAAGAGAGATCTACGGAGGTCCTTGCGCCACCTTAGCAATTGGCGCTACATTTTACACCTGCTCGCTCATATGGATTTTGTGGTCTCACATACATTTTGGAAAGACAATCTAGTGGCGGATATGTTGAGCAAGAAGACGGAGTACGGCACATGGTGGGGCATCCCACCATAGGAGCTTATAAATTATCTCACTGATGACTATGTTGGCCAATCCACCTATAGGTTTGTTAGTTAGCACGTGCTGCTTCTTCATTTCTTTACGCCTGAGGGGTACTCTTTTTCCTTTCAAGGATTTTTCCCACAAGGGTGGGTTTTACCTTGGAAGGTTTTAATGAGGCCCCAACCATTCAGCCATTTGGTCGGCTTGTGACCATTTCGCTTTCTTTTTTAACATTGTTTTTCAGGCTTTCTTTTGGTTACCTGATCGGCTGTGATCGATTACTTTCTTTTCATTTTTTATATAAAATTTCGCATTTATTCAAAAAAAATTCTAAGTGTTAGCTGAAAGCAGCTAAGTTGTATACTATCAACAAATCAGTCAAGTCTGTTGAGTGGGTAACTTTGCTGAGTAAGCCAACCTAGTTGTCCCTCAAGGTCTAAGCTGATTTGTGCAAAACTTTGAAAATAATTTTGAAAGGACTAAATCAAAAAATTGGTAAAGCTTATTCAACCCCCCTTCTAAACCATACTCATCACCCCTTGGGACCTACACCGACAAACTAGATGTAACAAAGTCTTGAAATTGCTCATGTTTTAGCCACATACGCTAAAAACGAAAAGGCAGTGGGCCCCGGTGTGATCGAGTAGAGCAAGAAACAAGGATCAGAGGATTATCAGAGCCAATCTGGGGCGAAACCAACCCATCCACACGTTGCCAAAGATCAAAGAATCGAGTTGTAGGACTACACGGTCCAACTTCGCTTGAAATCTCCCAATAATAAAATATCTTCCAAGCCCAAGTTCATCAATTTTTGCTGATGTGTGTAAAATATACGTGCATTTTGGGGCTTAAAATAATATATATTTGATACACTTGCACGCATATTTAGTGTGTTTTTACTTGTTTTCCTTAGAAGGGCATGATACTGCGTATTCTTGTAACTTTTTACAAGAAACGGAGCTTAAAACGAAGAAATATCAGTTGGAAGGCCCAGATAGGATTGACAAGTGCGAAGAGAAGATAAAAAAGACGAAGAAAACGGATTAAAACACTTCACACGGTCGGACCATGTGGTGTCACACGGCCGTGTGAAAATAACCATCTGAAGTGGCACAACCATGTGGAAAAGAGGAAGAAAACAGGGTACAGAACCAAGCCGCATTGCCAGACCGTGTAGGACCACACGGGCGTATGGTATTGGGGCAACGCAAAAATCCACAAGGTCGTGTGGTGTCACACGGCCAAGCCGTGTGGGACTCTGTTAATGCATTCCAACTCTACAAGTGATCTCTCCAAGCATCTACAAAAGGGACCCAAGGCTTGCACGAAAAATAATCAATCCATACCACATACAACACATCAAATTAAGCAGGAACACAAGATCCAATGTCTTCTGAGAGAGGAGGGCTAGGTCGCGAAGAACACCACAAGGCCTTTCGCATCTACGGGAGCACAAGAGTTTCGAAGGCTTAGGAGGGGAATCCATCCTAAGAAGAAGGGGTTTTCTTTCTATGTCTAGATCTCTTGTCTGTGCTTAAACAATTTGTTATCAATGTTTGACTAATCTTTTAGATCATAGGGGCATAATAAATATTGTGGATTCATGTTAAATATTGATTAATTGTTTTCTTAATTGATTCATGCATTCTATTTTATGAATTCGAGTGTTTATTCTTAATTATTTTTTTATTGGCCAATAATTTGCATGTCATATTTGTTAGTGCGAGATTCGGGATATGAGTTCTAACAAAGACTAAATCGAATTTAGACATAAACGTGTGTAATGAGTCGGAGACCTACAATCGTATACGGAGAGTCGTTCAATTCATATATCTTTTGGAGTTAATAATAGTTGTAACATATCGGAGATCTACAATTGTTATTAATCTCTTTTTATTTATCACCCGGGAGGGGGAATAAACTATTTTAGGAATTGAACCCATAGAATTGCATGAATTGGTTTTGAAACTTTAATTGGATTTAATATTGAAGAAACATGTTGAGATTATGTGCCTAAAGTTGCTTCTTTAGTTTTTTGAAAATACTTGTGGGGTTCGCAATTTTATTTATTTTTCCTTTATTTTTCAATTTTTATAAACCATTGAGATTCTTGGTCGCTTCAATAAAATTGGAATGCAATGTTATTATAGCCTAAGTGTTTCATAGTCAATCCCTAAGGAATACGACCTTACTTGCCATTATTTTATAAACTATCTTTGTACACTTGCGGTTGTAAGATCCAAATATTTTTGGCGAACACTTGCCAAAGATCACGGCGAGCGCGTGATTATAGAAACCATGTACAAAACCCACATGAAAAACAATATTAGTCACCTCAACCTGCAAAATAATACATTGAAAAGAAACCAGGATATCTTTGCAAAATAGAAACCTCCTTACTACACACCCAAATATCAAATCCACCATTCGGTGGAAAATTATAGTTACAAAATGCAAACTCGGGCTTGTCCGAAGGAATCGAAATAGTCTAGATGTCCACCTTAGGTTCCGAAATAGCCAATAAAGAAGGCTTATGTTTATGACATAAAGCCTTAACAACATTACGAGAAGCAATGTTCACAATCCCCCTAATATTCCATAAGATGCAATTCATGGGAAAGAATGCGATGGAGGATTCCATTCCAAGGGCATGGAAATGTCAGTTTCAATGATGGCAGCAAGCACTATCCATGCCAGAACCCATCTCAGTCGAAACATCATCAGCATAATCAGCCCATCGTTTATGTGCCGCAACATTAAGCGTCTTAGGACCATATGAATCATTAAGTACTGACAAATCCTGAGCAGCAGGGATGTGTCCCTGTGTAACATTCTGAAGCAGGCATTGCTTGGCCGAATACAAGGAGCGATCCTTGACCACCTTACATAAATGACGGATAGGCTTATCCAAGTGATACTTAATTGCTTGAGATTGTTTTCAGATATCTGAAAAGGTTGGTATGTTACCAGTCTGAGATACTGATGGCTTGGGAACCGAAGCCCTCCTTGAAACAAAACCAGATATATTGTTATCAAATGAAATTTTGTCGGTGACATTGTAACAACAAACAAGTAAAATAATTTTAATGATTAACTGGATTCTCTCTCTAGGGTTTCTCTCTCTACTCTCTCTTGATTTTTGAACGTGCATTCCGTCGTATACCTCTGACGCTGTCGCTCGGCATGGCATCGTCGGAGTCTCGTGGTCTCTTCGGTTTAACTTTGAACTTCAATCCACCCCATGCTCGATTGCATGGATCACTATCTTTGCAGCCAACAGCACGTTCTTCTCCACCACGATCCGTTCAGGCCGTTGACGGGAAGATATTGACGTTGGGATCATTCTCCTTCTACAGGGTGCCGTGGAATTTTTTGTCCTACAAAATCTCCAGCGGCCAGCCATCTTCTTCGACGTCGGCAGTAGCAGGCATGGTTCCGCCTCACGCCTACCTGCCAGGGACAACAACGACCTTGCACACGCCACCTTGCTTCGCCCACACGTCTTGGGTGTGGTCCCCCATCAGCGCGACAACAACTTCTCATCAGCCGCATCGCGTGGCCCCAACGCAATAGGAGTGGTCCCCCAGCAGCACTTCCGTTGCAATGCGCCTACCGCAACCTGCCGCTACTCCTCTTGTGGGCGGTTCTGGGGGACTCGCACCCCTCATGATCCGGCGCTCCTTGTGGAGCGTCCCTTTACCCCCATGGATTCCTACAACCATGGGGGCTGGCCCCTCCTTGGGAGCTTATGGGGGCCAGCGGCAGCCACCACTTGAAGGACGCCCTCCCAAGGGGGTGATGTCCCCTGGGCCAATCTCAACCATCCTCAGTGCCAAACAACAGACTGCCCTCCCACAGATACTTCTCAACATGCTGGAAGCTCTGCCATTATGGGTCCTCACCAAGTATCGAAACCTCGACATTCGGCTCATAATAATAATGCTCAATCCAATTTTGGCCACTCTTTTGCTAAAATTGTTTCAGGTACCCATCACGACATGGATTCAAATACGCAGGCGCAAGGTAATTTCAAAACATTTTCCCATGCGGTTTCTGGTAAATCCAATCCTATCCCTAAGCCGGTTAGAAAGGGTGATTTTTATTCAGTCACTATTAATGAAAACGTGTATCAACAACATCTCGATGAATTCTCGTATTCGTTAATTGGTAGGATTATTTTGGGAAAAGGAAACAAACCATGGGCGACAATGCTTTTGCATAAACGCCTATCTGAATTATGGGGTATTAACACTGACTAGAAACTAATCCCCTTGGTTAAGGGATTTTTTTGTGTTAAGTTTTCTAATGCGCAGGATTGTGCTCGAGCTCATGCTCGTATTAACTTGGCACTCAATCCGGGTACTATTCGTCTCTCTCCATGGGTTTTGGATTTCAATCCCTACAAAGTGCACACGTCAATAGCAAGTGTTTGGGTTCGAATCTACGAGCTTGGTTTGGAATACTGGGATCCTAATACCATCTTGGGAATAGCCAGTGCGATTGGGAACCCGATACAAATAGACCATCGATCGTTGGATGGTTCCCTTGGTCATTTCATCCGGGTCTTGGTGGAAATTGATCTGTATAAGCCCTTGGAGGATCACATTATGGTTGCACGGGTGGGTCAGTGCTCATTCGTGTCAGTTACGTATGAAAAATTGTCGGAATCTGTTCAAAGTGTGGTATTACGGGACACTCGACGGCATCTTACCGTTTCATTCCAAAGAGAGAAACCTACTATGGAAAGGCGAGTTTCTCGGATCGAGGGCGTGCGGGGGCGCAACAGGGGCGCTCGGAACTCGGCCGGTGAGGACGTTCATGGGTTCACAAAATTTATCGTCCTGTGTAGCAGGACAAGGGCAAAGCCATTGATGACTCAATGGGAAATACGGCCTCGATTGCGTGCGTGGGATCTCCTACCCACGCAATTGTCACTTGCCCTACGGATATCCCCCTTGGCAACACATTTGAGGCGCTTGGCTCGGGGCGATTCCCGGGATCCGCATCCCGCATTTCCGGACGATTATCCAGCTAGGAGTCTTCTCCCAAGGTCACTACTTCCAACACCTAAGACGGTTTCACCATTATGCCTATTATGGTTCAAGATCCTTTGGGTAAGCCAATTCAAGCTCTTAGCCGTGCCTTCCGGGATAGCTCCTTGGACTCGGCAAAATCTAGAATTCTTCGGAGTGTGGCGTCGGGTCTGTCCCCACTGGCCCACGACATAACTATCGAACAGGAGCATTCAGAGCCACATGAAATGAACATTACAAAGATCAAGAGATGGGCGATTATGCGAAAGAAGATGGTAATTCTCAATCGTCGGACTCCACAAAGACACCACACTGCTTTTTTTACCGTGCGATCGACACGGGCGCCAACTCCACCGCCTGGTCTTCTTCTCAGTGTATTATTTTGCAAATTCAATTTGGTTCTATGGTTTTCCATGTTCGTTTTGCTCATGGTTTGTGTGATCATGTTGCTCGTCGTGCCCTTTGGTTGGAGCTGAGGAATTTGGGTATTATTGATCTGCTGTTGATTGGGGATTTAAATGTTGTGTTTGGACATCATGAGCGTTCTGGTACGGGTACTTTATCCCAGGCTTCTTGTAAGGACTTCGGATTTCTTGAAGGATGCGGGGTTATTTGTTGTGCCGACTTCGGGAATTTGTTTACTTGGTGCTCCCGTAGGCCTCTAGCTCTTCTTCAGGCTAAACCGGATAGAGCCCTGAAATGGTCAATTTTTCGCTCTTTGGCAAGTTGTTAAGGGTTTAGTCCTTCCGCGCATTGTTGAGATCACCATCCCATTCTGGTCTCTTGTTCTTCTTCCATTACCAAGGGCCCGTCACCTTTTCGGTTCCAGCACATGTGGATTCATCATGCTTTATTCCGGGGTATTGTCACTACTTCTTGGGCGCTCCCGTGCGCGTCGCCTAACCCTTTGCGGCGCGTCATGTGGAAGCTCAAAAGGTTGAGACAGACGATTACGGTTTGGAATAAGGAGGTATTTGGGGACGTTAATCATTAGGTGGATTATCGGATGGAAAGGGTCCGCGGTTTCAAGCGGATATTGAATCCGAGGGTTTCACGGGGAACTCGGGAAAGGGAATTGGAGATGCGAGGGGAGCTTTCCCACGTTGCTCATGCGGTCGATTTTCTTCAGCAGGCTCGCTCCGCTTGGTTAAAAGATGGGGACCGCAACACGGCATTCTTTCATCATCGATGCGGTTAGAAATGGGCGCTCGGGGATTCGAGGGGTGATGGTTGATGGTACATACACGAGAGGATTCGGTGGCACTTGAAATCACATTATTTCATTTTATACGATCTTTTCGCAGATACAGGGCATACCAGCTCGGATTACACTTTGGTTGACTAGCTGATTTCACCTACGGTTACCTCAATTGACAATGCGCTCTTGACGGCCATCACTTCGGAATCCAAGGTAAAAGAGGCAGTGTTTGACATGGGTTTGGATAGTGCTCCGGGGCCAAACCGTTTTTCTCCTGGGAGATTTTATCAGCATTTCTGGGACGTGGTGTCAGATGAGGTGTTGGCGGCTGTCCGTTATTTCTTTATCCATCACCCTCCTTTTCGGTAGGACTGAACGCCAGTTTCATGGCACTCATCCCAAAGACCAAGGAGGCTAATGCGGTGGAGGATTTTCGACCGATCGTCATGAGTAACTTTCTCTTTAAAATTATCACGAAGATTTTGGCTTCTCGTTTGGGCTCCATCATTTCTTCTTACTTGTCCCCAACTCAGTTTGGATTTATTCCGGGCAGGCAAATTCACGACTGCATCGCGTTGGTTTCGGAAGGGTTTAATATTTTGCAGGGGCAGAATGACACCAACATGATCTTAAAAATTGATATCCGCAAGGCTTTTGATACGGTTAAGTGGGGATTTCTGAGTAGATTAGTGGAGGAGACGGTGTGGAGGAATCACCTTTAGGCGTTTATGGTGCCGAAGCAGGTGATCTTCCCTTCGTCGATTATGTATGTGGACGACATTGTGATTACATGTGGGGCCTCCACGAGCAATGCACGTTCCATTATTCAGGTGCTCAATCTTTATGCGGACATTTTAAAGGCAGATTTTCAATCCGAATAAATCTAAAGTTTATTTTGGAATCGGGTTTCTAATTATGTGCGAGGGCGTATCCAGACGATTACAGGGATGCATATGGGCGCCTTCCCTACGGTCTATCTAGGCACCCTAATCTTCAAGGGTGCGCCTAAAGTGGCGAATCTTCAGCCAGTGTTCGATAAGATCATCTTTAAATTTAGGAGTTGGAAAGGGTCCTCATTGTCTATTGCTGGTCGCATTTGTTTGGTGAATTCGATGATTACCAGCTCCTTCGTGCATACCATGATGGTTTACAAGTGGCCTAGAACATTGCTTCGGCAAATGGAAAAGGCCATGCGTAATTTCATCTGGACTGGGAATGTGAACTCTAAGGGTTCAGTGGTGGTTAACTGGAGTCGTTGTTGTATGCCACGGGCGGAAGGAGGCTTGGGCATCCGTTCCATCGTTGTTGCCAACAATGCCTTCCTTATGAAGATGGGTTGGAAGATTATGACTTCAAACTCTTTGGTTTACAGCACCCTCAGAAAGCGCTTTTTCACATCTGAGGGTCCTCCACGCCGTTCGTACATCACCTCTTCCATCTGGAGGGGGGTTCAGCCTGGGATCTCGGGATTCTTGGAAGACTGCTGCTGGATTCCCGAATGCAACTCCAGCATTTTATTCTGGCTGGATAATTGGCTGGGTTACACCATTGCAGATAGGATTGGTATCCACGCAGGAGTACATATATTTATTTCGGCAGCGCATCTCTGATTACTTTTACGATGGGACTTGGCACTTCACTCTATCATTTATAGAGGCATACTTGGATATGGTTCGAGAGATCGTTAGAATCCCCATTGCCCCGGATTCGTCGGATGCGCGGGCATGGATACACTTTGATGATGGGACCATTTCCTCGAAGGCAGCTTACTCATATTTGCGCCCTCACTCCCCGGTGGTTCAATGGGGTTCCTGGATCTGGTCACCTCACATTCCGGAAAGACGTTTGATTGTGACTTGGCACGCCATTCATAATCGATTAGCGGTTTTGGATGTTCTGCGACCACAGGGTTCCTTTATAGGCCCCTCGATTTGTGTTCTTTGTTGTGCTAACGTGGAATCTGTTGATCATTTATTTGTCTCATGTGCTTTTGCAGGGGCCCTATGGAAGTGGATTTTCGACTCCTTTGATATCCATCACTTTATGGCTTATAGCTTCAATGAATTCCTGGTGCGTTTAATGAGTTTTCAATTCAGTGAGCAGGTTTCCTTTCTTTGGCGGGTTCTTTGTGTTATCCTGTATTTGGCTCATCCGCAAATCGAAATGACTTGACCTTCCATGACAAGATCTGGACACTAGGCGGCCATCCAACGCCTTCGTGTTCTTATTCTTGAGTCATCGTCCTTGGACAGAGGTTGCATGCATAATGACCAAAGGGACCTTCTCATTCTCCGTCGGCTACGGGTCCCTGGGCGCCCAAGACAGGCCCCGAAGATCGTTCAGGTTAATTGGCAGAAACCCTTGTCGGGATGGATTAAAGTGAACACCGACGGTAGCGCATCTGGCTCGCCCAGTTGTCTCACTCCTTCCGGAGTTTTTCGCAATTGCAGAGGGTTCTTTCGCGGATGTTTTGTGGAAAGATATGGTTTGGGTTTTGCTTTTGAGCCGGAGTTGATGGCGGCAATGCGGGCCATCCATTATGCTTCTGCAAGGGGCTGGAATCATCTATGCTTGGAGTTGGACTCGGTTTATGTGGTGGGATTGCTGCGGAAGAGATCCATAGAGGTTCCTTGGCGACATCTGAGCATGTGGCGATACAGTCTGCACCTCCTTTCTTAGATGAACTTGGTGGTTTCGCACATCTTCAGGGAAGGCAACCGGGCAGCGAGATATTCTTAGCAAGACTTCGCACGACGGATACGTGGTGGGGGCGCCCCGGCCCATAATCTCGTCCCTCACTCGGGATTATGTTGGCCAAGCCAATTATAGGTTTGTTAGCTTGTGCGATTGGTCTTCTAGTTTTCTCTGTTTTGTACGCTTTTTTTCTCATGGGGAGTACTCTTTTTCCTTCCAAGGGTTTTTCCCATAAGGGTGGGTTTTACCTTGGAAGGTTTTAACGAGGCCCCAACCATTCACCATCCGTCGACATGACCATTTCGTTAGTTTCTTTGACTTTGTTCCCAGGCTTTACTTTTTGGTTACCTGATCAGCCTGTGATCAGGATTACTCTTTTTTATTTTTATATATATATATTCGCATTTATTCAAAAAATCAAATGAAATTTTGTCTGAAGTATTGTTATCAGAAATATTATTTCTCGTATGTATATCCTTCTCCGTATCCAAAGCTGGAAATGAATTAACTAGTGGAACATCATTGGAAATGGGAACGATGGCACAGGAAGGGGAACTTGCATGCATGGTGATACGGATTGTACGAAGGACCCATTGAACATATCGATTCAAGAACCCAACGTATACAAGTAGGCAGCGGATATTCCAGATCGATGATCTAGTTTGATCTTACCTAGAGCTTTATAACCTTGACCCGTTGGCTATATGATCAGCCAAGAACCTTGGTATGGTGAACACCACAAGATATTGCTCAAGTATCTTGATAAGTTCTTAAACAATTGAAAACTCTACAAAGAGAATTTCAACTCACAAAGGCAAATGCCAATTTCAATATATCAATCAATTGTCCATTCGTACATGGGCTGCCATGCTTTTATAGTTACAATATGATGCTTCAATGTTAATCCCGAATTGGCTTTTCATGGGATTTGAAGAGACATTATTGACCCCTTTTTCTAGTCTTACAACATAGAAAATGACTCCCCCATGTGAAGAGACACTCTAGACCACCTTTACTAGACTTGGAAAATGATTACTAGACTAGACAACCTTTCTAGACTTGGAAAATGACTACTAGACTTACTTTATTGAATAATCATACTTGATTAACTTAACTAAGACACTTTGACTAACAAAATGCTGAAAATTGACCATTTTAAGCAAAATGAAACATCACCCCTCTTGGGCTTGAGGTGTTGGACGAAAATCATGGCTCATAAACTCCAAATTAAGTCTTCAATTCAGTTCCATGCTTGAGCCCAACTTATTTGATGCATTCTGGCCCAACAACTTGAATAACATTCATTACTTGGCCTTGTATTGAGCTCCCTTGCACATTTTCTTTAATTTCAGCAACAAGAGTCATCAAAGCTTGCTTAATTTGTTTAGCTCTTGCTCTCGTGATTGGCCCTCCATGAATCATCATCGGTTCTTTATTTCCTTGAGTTGTAACTACGGGATGACCTTCATCACATGGGTAAGGCCGTATTATCCACTGAGTTAGCAATTGCCTTACCCTTATCTGCGGATGCATTAATCGGGCGATAAACCTTACGGACTTGAGAATGTCCTCGTTGAGAAGGGGACCATCCCACCGGCTCCTTAGAGTTAGCGAAATTCCCAGAACGACGACATGAAGCAACAATGTGGGTGATTCACTATGCTTTTGTGAAGGGATGGACACAACTTTGGCTAGAGTTGGATTCGATGTAAGTGGTGAACTTTCTAGAAAAGAGATCTGATGAGGTACCATGGCGCCACCTTAGCACTTGGTGATACACCTTGCATCTTCTCGCGCATATGGATTTTGTGGTCTCTCATATTTTTCGGGAAGGCAACCGGGTGGCAGACATGTTGAGCAAGAAGACGGATTATGGTACATGGTGGGGCATCCCGCCTGAGAAGCTCGTACATTATCTCACTGATGACTATGTTGGCCAATCCAACTATAGGTTTGTTAGCTAGTGCGTCCTGGCTTCAGGTTTCTTTTCCCATTTTGGACGCTATTTTTTCTTGGGGGGTACTCTTTTTCCTGCCAAGGGTTTTCCCCACAAGAGTGGGTTTTACCTTGCGAGGTTTTAATGAGGCCCAAACCATTCAGCCGTTTGGTCGGCTTGTGACCAATTCGTTTTATTTATGACATTGTTTTCAGGCTTACTTTTGGTTACCTGATCAGCCTGTGATCAGGAATACTCTCTTTTTCTTTTTTATATATATTTTCGAAATTATTAAAAAAAAAGTAACCCCACATGTCGAGCAAAACTCCGAAAGTTTTTCATAACTGAGAGATATAAAAGAACAATGGCCCATACATTCTACCATAATGTATTCCTGCAGAGGTTTCGCTAAGTCCACGTCTACCAAAACCCAAATAAAATGACCAAGGGAGCCATTCAACGATCGTTGATCAATTTGGACCAGGGTACCAATGGCTCTAGCAATGCCTTGTATGTAGTTAGGGTTCCAATATTCCAAAGGCAATTCAAAGATCCTAACCCAAACACTTTCTATGGACGTGTTAACCGTATAGGGATTAAAATCTATAACCCAATGTGACAGACGGATGGAGCCTGGGTTAATGGACCACAGAACATGGGATTGGCACGTGATCGATGTTGGCATTAGAGAATTTAATACAAAAATAACCTTTTCCTAAAGGAATGAGTTTCCAGCCATTTTTAACACCCCATAATTCTGAAAGACGCTTATGTAGAGGAATTAATGGCCACGGTTGGTTACCCTTCCCAAGAATTACACGACCAATTAAAGCATAAGTAAATTTCGAAAGGTGTTGCCGATAAATGTTTTCATCCATAATAACAGAATAATAATCCCCTCTCTTAATTGGCTCGGGGATTGGATTAGTTTTTTTAATAAGTTAGGAGTAGTGGTTGGAGGGAAGGGAATAAATTTCAAAGAAACTGAAAGATACAGGGTTTGAACCCTGGTTAGCACCCTTATAAAAGGTGAGCGATACCACTTGAGCTATATTGGAAAAAGAGATAGCACCTTGGGCATGAGACACAAAATTATTATCCCGAGAAGATGAATTACCCGAAATAATCTTAGCAAAAGTAGAATCACGCGGTGGAGGAAGTGTGTAAACATCTGGATTATCGCATGTAGGATAATCCCCTGAAGGATTGTTGGAACATGTGGTTGAAATCATCCCCCTGGATTTAAGAGGAACTAGCAGCCCAAGAGCCATGACCCCCCTGGGCATGGGCAGCAGAAGGAAGCTGCAAACTGGCCAACCCCCATAAGAATCAAGATGGGGGCCAGACCCCCCAAGGGACCAAGCAGCAGGCGGCTGCACTTGGGGGGTAAGAGGCGGACGCCCCCTTGGATAGTTGCAGCCGCATAAGGGCTAAGGGAAGGGGTCAAGGGGCGAAAACCCCCTTGATGTTGAGGCCCTCCACCATTAAGTCCTCCATCCAATTTTGATTGTGCTAAGTAATGTGATTCAGGGATTAAACCCATAACAGGTAAATCATTCCGGGCAGGGTTCGATTTCTTTGTATGAGGGATAAAGTTTGAAGGCAAGGGAGAATATGCAGATTTATTTAAGGGTTTATCCAAAACTAGTAGTCAACGTAGTGCCTGAATCAACAATATGAGGAGAAGTGCTCATTGAACAAGGAACCATGGAAGAAGACAATCCAACTTTATCTCATATTAGATAGTATAAAGATGTTTTTATGTCTAAAATACTTACTAGAAATGATTGCAAAGCTGATTTCTGGAAAGAAAAATTTCTTTCAGGATTACCTGGTCTTTTTGCAGAAAGAGTTCGAAATAGGCTAAAAGCTAAAAGTTCTACAGGAAATATACCCTGGGAATAATTATCTTACGGAGATTTGTCTTCTGAAATTATTATAGAAGGAATAAATATATGCAATGATGTCAACCTAAAAAAGCAGCTTGATCAACAAAAAAAATAGAAAATCGCCAAATTATAGGTGATTTTTGTGAACAAATTGGTTTTCAACAAATTCAATATCCTAAAAGGAAAACCCAAGAAAAGGTTCTTTAAAAAATAAAAATATAGAAAGAATAAGAAACTGTTTAATAAACAATCAAATAAAAATAATACCCCTCAAAAGAATAAAAAATCACAAAAACAAAAATATCCTCGAGATAAACCAGTTTGTTGGAAATGTGGTCGACTTGGCTATAAAGGTAATAAAATATTGCGTTAAAAAGAAATACAAGCATTAAATATTCAAGAAGATCTAAAAAGATCTTTAGTTGATATTCTTCTTAATGATGGTCAAGAAGAAGAACATCAAAAGAATATGTATGTTGTTATCATTAATAACGATTCAGAAATATCTCAATTAGAAGAATCCTCTTCTGAGAGCGAAGAAGATCATTGCGATGAAAATTGCGACTGTGAAATTGTCTTTTTATTTTCTTGGATTACAAATAAATGTAATCTCTAATGAAGAAAATTTAATACTTAGTCTAATAGATCAAATTACCAATCTGTTAAAAAACAGGAAGCTATAGAAGAATATTTAAACCTTTTACAAAAAATAATATTGGTTATTCAGATACTAAATTATCTCAAAAGATGAGAGATGAACAAGAATTTTATTCCTATCATAAAATTCTGGAAAAGGCTAAGCTAAAAAGTAGAGAGCCTACAATTTCTGAGCTAAAAGCGAAAATTAATGAAATCAAAGAAGAATTATCTATTCCCAAAAAGTAAATAGAAAATATCTCTACTACTTCTAATAAAGAATTATGGATAAATGATATATCTTCAGAAGAAGAAGAAGATAATGAAGAGATAAAATCTCAAGAAAAGATAAATCAAATTTCCTCCATTACTTCAGAAAATTTGGTCTGGGTCAATAAAATTGACAAGCAAATATTTCAAGAATGGTATACAAAAATTACTATAATTGTTAACAAAGAATTTTCTTAACAACATAAGCCTTGTTAGATTTAGGCGCATATATAAATTGTATATCTGAAGGAATTATATCTGCAAGGTATTATTCAAAAACTACCCAGATAATTACTGTTGCTAATAGACAACCCCTGATAGTTAATTATAAACTATCTGATGCAGATATTTGTAATAATGGAATTTGTTTACCAACTACTTTTATTATGGTTAAAAATCTTTCTATTTCTGTAATTTTAGGAACACCATTTTTCCAAAAAATATTTCCTATTAAAGGAATTGATAATAATGGCATCATAACTCAAGTAGAGGGACATGAATTATTTTTCCCATTTTCTTTACCACCAAAGACTCATTTTATTAACTCTCTTTTAAATATTATTCGAAAGAAAAAAATTTATATGCCATTTGCAAGAAGAGATTTCTTTCAAAACCTTACAAAAAACTCTAGAATCACAAAAGATTCAAGAAAAAATTAAATGTATTAAAACAAAATATTTAAAGAAATATGCATTGAAATACCAAATGATTTTTGGAATAGAAAACAACATATGGTTAGCTTACCATATGAACCAGATTTTGATAAGAAAACCATTCCTACAAAAGCAAAGCCTATTGATATGAATCAAAGACATCTTGAACTTTGTAAAAAATAAATTCCTGAATTACTTCTCCATAGACTTTTTAGTGAGAGAAAACAATACCATCTTAACTCCTAAGTCCACTTTCATGTGAGAAACGAAGGAGGAAAAAGACGATGCTCTCTCTTCACCCTAACCCTACCACATCCAATCGCCGGGTTTGATCTCTCCAACCTCGTTCTTCTTCATTTTCCGGTGTATTAATGACGGATTCTTCTTTTCTTGGGCTTACATCGAATTATGGCGAGCACCCTTTGCATACACGGAACCACAGAACGTCCCCGTTGGACATGCAGCGTACGTCCTCCTGCCTGCCTTCATCGTCACTCCTGGGATCCCAACATCCTGGTTCATATTCTTCCATGGTCCCTTGCTCGATGCAAAATTCTCAGAATATTGATGGTTCAGTCGCGATTTCGGCCTCTAGGGTTTCTGATAAACCCTCATACAATTCTGCACTTTCTCCGTTGCCTTCGAATTTTATCCCTCATGTTTAGAAACACAAACCGATGCATCAGGATTTACGATTTATGGGATTAATCCCAGCTTCCACATATTTGGCTCCTTCAAATTTGGATGATCTTCCTCAAATACCTCAACTTCAGGGAGGTTTAACCCCGGCGACTCCACCTTTTGGCACACATGCGGCTGGTCATATGCAAGGGGGCTGCCCAATTCTTGCCCCCCAAGTGCAGCCGTCTGCTGCTTATTTCCTTGGGGGGTCCGGCCCCCACCATGTTGCTTCTAGGGGGCCGGCCAATATGCACTCAGCCGCAGCCGCTCATGCTCAGGGGGGTCATGGCCCCTGGGCAGCTAGTTCCTCTTCATGTGGTTCACATGGATTGACTCCAACCAAAGATGCAACCCAGATTGCTGCAAAGTCCGCTCCAACGACCTCAACTCATGAATCAAACCCTTGACTTTTGGCTCATAATGCTAATGCTAATCCTAATTTGGGTAACATTTTTGCGAAAATTGTTTCAGTTTCGGGCAACGCTAATTCTATCCCTAAGCCTGTTAGAAAGGGAGATTATTATTCTGTGACAATTGATGAAAACATTTATTAGCAGCGTCTAGTTGAATTCTCTTACTTGTTGATTGGGCGGGTGATTTTGGGGAAGGGTAACAAGCCCTGGCATACTATGCTTTTGCATAAACAGCTTTCTGAGATATGGGGCATTAAAAATGAATTGAAACTAATTCCCTTGGGCAAGGGCTATTTTGGTGTTAAATTTTTCCATGCGCAGGATCGATCTTGTGCTCAATTGCGTATCAATTGGGCGCTTAACCCGGGAACTATTCGGCTTTCTCCCTGGGTTCCGGATTTTAACCCTTACAAGGTTCACACTTTAGTTGCCAGTGTTTGGGTTCAAATTTTTGAGCTTAGTTTTGAATACTGGGATCCTAATACTATTTTGGGGATCGCCAGTTCTATTGGTACTCTGATTCAAATTGATCAGTGATCATTGGATGGATCTCTGGGTCATTTTATTCGTGTGTTGGTTGATATAGACCTTGTGAAACCATTGGAGGATCATATAATAGTGGAATGGGTTGGCCAATGCTCATTTTTGTTGGTTAGCTACGAGAAACTACCTGAGTTCTGCACTAAGTGTAATATTACGGGACACTCGATTGCTTCATGCCGTCTTACTTCTACGGGGATTTCAGCTATGGAAAGATGACCTAATTCAACTCAGGGCTGCTCTAGAGCCCCGGAGGGACGTCCTACATCATCACATCAGGGTCGTTCCCGAGTTCGCAAAGTTTATCGTTCTGTGCAACAGGCTACGGATAAGGGCAAGGCCATTGATAACTCAATGGAAAATACGGGTTCGACTATGCATCCGGGCTCTCCATCCATCTTGGTAATGATTTTGAGGCTCTTGCTACGGATGATGCCCTAGAACAGCATTCCCCGGATTCCCCTTCGGTTCTTCCAGCTCACAATCCGGTCCCCAAGGCTCCAGTCTCTAACACTAGCTCCTTTTCTACCAGTCTGCCTCTAACTATACAACAGCCTCTGGAGAAGCCTATCCACACTCTTAGTAGAGCTTCCGGGATAGCTCTCTCAATGCAGCCAAATCTAGAGTGCTTTAGAATGTTGCTCAGGGTCCATCTCCTGGTTATTCAAGACCTCACTATTATTTCGGATTCTACAGGGCATAATGAGTTAGATTTTGCGGCTTCCGAACGATGGGCGGATTACACTGACGAAGTACCAATGCCCAATCGTCTGATCCTGATAACCATACCATGCACTCAACACGGGCTTCCCCCGTGTCTCAATAAATTGCATCTTTTGGAATATCCGGGGAATCGGGAACATTGCTTCTCGTAATGTTCTTAAGGCTTTCTGTCACAAGCATAAACCATCTATTTTGGCTATCTGTGAGCCTAAGGTGGACATTACTTCGTTTTTAGATTCTTATTGGACTACTTGGGTTTGAGTTTTGTGACTCAGAACTTTCATGCTAATGGTCGGGCGGATATCTGGGGTTTTTGTAATTCTGGCATCTCTGTCTTACAACAGGTATTGATTTCTTCTAAGTGTATTATTCTTCAGGTTCAGTTAGGTTATCTGATTTTCCATATTGGTTTTGTGCATGGTTTATGTAATCATATTGACCGTCGCATGCTTTGGCTGGATTTGATGAATTTGGGTCTTGATGATTTATTGCTCCTTGGCGTGGTATTATTTCCCGGCTTCTTGTTAGGACTTCAGGATTTTTGGATGATGCGGGTTTGTTCCCTGTGCCAACTACGGGAAATTCAGTTACTTGGTGCACCACCCGTACGCCTCATTCTCTTCTTCAGGCAAAATTGGACCGAGCCCTTGCCACTTGTCAATTTTTCTCTCTTTGGCAAGCAGTTAAAGGTTTGGTTCTTCCTCATATTGGCTCAGATTACCATCCACTTTTGGTTAGTTGTTCGTCCACCCTCGGCGGAGGTCTGGTCACCTTTCGTTTTCAGCGCATGTGGGTTTTTTCATGATTATTTTCGATTTGGTTACCTCCTCATGGGTTCAGCGGTGTCCTTCTCCTAACCCGCTTTTGCGGATTATGTTGAAGCTTAAGAGGTTACGACGTCTTATTAAGACTTGGAATAAAAACATTTTTGGTGATATTAACCGTAAAGTGGACAGTCAAATGGAGAAAGTTAGGCAGATTCAGGTGGATATTGAGACTATGGGGTACAGTGCTGCTCATCGTGAGCTGGAATTTGACGCCTAAAATGCGTTATCCCACACTTTGCTTCTGTAACCTGAATTCCTTAAGCAGAAAGCTCGTATGGCCTGGCTTAAAGATGGGGATCGCAATACAATATTTTTTCATCATCGTTGTAAGATTAAAGAGGGACGATCGGGGATTCAAGGGTTGATGATTGATGGTAATTTTTCAGAGGATCCGGTTGTTCTTGGGAATCACATTACTTCTTTTTATGAAGAGCTCTTTTCGGACACATGGGGTTCTATTGCTGATTATTCTAGGGTCGACCAGGTCACATCTCCAAAGGTGGTGCCAGCGGACAATGCTCATTTAACGGCAATTCCTTCGAACTTGGAGATTCGGGAGGCTGTTTTCGATCTTGGTTCGGACAATTCCCCAGGCCCTGATGGTTTCACTAGAACATTCTATCGTCATTGCTGGGATATTATTTCAGATGATGTTATTATCGGGGTGCGGTTTTTCTTCACTAGTTCAACCCTACCTTCGGGATTGAATGCTAGTTTTATGGTCCTTATTCCGAAGACTAAGGACGCGAACACCATTGACAATTTTTGCCCGATCATTATGAGTAATTTTCTCTTCAAGGTCATTACCAAGATTTTGGCTACTAGGCTGGGCTCGATTATTTCTTCTTACTTGTCTCCCACGCAATTCGGTTTTATTCCGGACAGACAGATTCACGATTGTATTGCTCTAATTTCAGAAGGCTTCAATATTCTGAATGGTCGTATGGATAATAACATGATCTTGAAAATTGACATCCTCAAGGCATTTGATACTTTAAACTGGGGTTTTCTAATTCATGTTTTGCATAGGTTTGCTTCTCAGAGACCTTCATCCATTGGTTAGAGGTTATTCTTTAGTCGGCCATGATCTCGATCTTATTAAACGGTTCGCACTTTGTGGGATACTTTTTGTGCTTCGAGAGGGGTTAGGCGGGGTAACCCTTGTCTCCCTTGCTCTTTTGCATTGCGGAGGAAGATATGAGTAAATTTGTTGAGGTCGCGGTGATTCAGAATCAGCTGGGGCCTTTCATTGCGCCTAGACATATTGTTTTTCCTTCTTCGATTCTATACGCGGATGACATTGTTATTATGTGTGGGGCTTCTTCGGCTAATGCACGTATCCTTTTCAGATTCTCGTAGAGTATGCTACTATTTCGGGTTAGGCCTTCAATCCTCGTAAATCAAAAGTTTACTTCGGCAACAGAGTCTCCTCTTATGTGCAGGGGCGTATCTAGTGTCTCATGGTTATTCAGTTAGGGGCCTTCCCTACGATTTATTATGGCACCCCGATCTTTAAAGGTGCTCTTTAGGCTGCGGTTTTGCAACATGTTTTTGACAAGGTTCTTTTGAAATTTCGTAGATAGAAAGGTACGTCCCTCTCTCTCGTTGGTAGAGTCTCTTTGGTCAACTCTGTGATCACTAGTTGCTTTTTGCATATGATGATGGTTTACAAGTGGCCGAGATCTTTGCTTAACCAAATGGAGAAAGCCATGCGTAACTTTATTTGGACTGGGGATGTTAACACTGAAGGTTCGGTGGTGGTCAATTGGGCTCGGTGTTGTATGCCTCGGGCCGAGAGAGGCCTTGGTGTTTGTTCGATTACTGTGGCTAATAGTGCTTTTCTGATGAAACTTGGTTGGAAAGTTATGATTTCAGATTTTGTGATTTTCCAGAGACTAAGGAAACATTTTTTGACTCCTACCGGATCTATTTGACGGTCGTTTATTCCTTCTTCGATCTGGATTGGGATTAGACCTTGTATTGCAGATTGTTTAGATGAGTCTCGCTAGATCCCTGGGTGTAATTCTGAGGTCTTATTTTGGATTCACAACTGGTTGGGTTACTGCATTGCAGATAGAATTGGTATTCCACATGAGTATAGATATCTGTTTGGGCATCGCATTTCGGAGTACTTCTATGATGAGTCCTGGCATTTCACCCTCGTTTGTTGAGGCTTACTTGGATCTCGTCCAGGATACTATTCTCATCCCCATCGCCCCTCTTCGAAGGATACGCGCGTTTGGATGCACTCAAAGGATGGCAATGAGGTTCTTGGATTTGGTCTCCTCATATTCTGGAATGCCGTTCGATTGTGGTGTGGCAAGCCATCCACAATCATTTGGCGGCCTTGGACTTATTGCGTCCTAGAGGGAGTTTATTATCCCCTCGGTTTGTGGTCTTTGTTGTGCTTCTACTAAATCAGTTGATCACTTGTTTGTCTCTTGTGTCTTTGCGGGGCGCTATTTGGCGATGGATTTTTGACTCATTTGATGTTCAACTCTTTATGGCTCATAGCTTTAATGAGTTCTTGGTGCGATTAATGAATTTCTATTTCGGTGAACAAGTGGCTTTCTTATGGCGTGTGGGCTGCTTTGTCTTGCATCCGCTCATTTGGCATATCTCGAAATGATTTGGTCTTTAATGATAAACTATGGATGGTGGATGCGGCTATTACCCACTTTGGGTTCTTATTATTGAATCTTCTTCTTTAGATCGGGGTTGCATGCATAATGATCAAAAAGACCTTTTCATCCTAAGAAGACTTCGAGCTCCAAAGATTGTGCAAGTAAATTGGCAGAAACCGCTCCTGGGTTGGATCAAGGTGAATACAGATGGTAGCGCTTCGGGGGCGCGGGAAGTCTCACAAAGATCATCCTGGGGTCTTCCTAATTGCGAGATGCTTCTTTCGAGGTTGCTTTTTGGAACGCTGTGGTGCGGGTTACGCTTTTGAGGCTGAATTGGTAGCAGCAATGTGGGCCATTCATTATGCATTTGCTAAGGGCTGGACTACACTTTGGCTTGAGTCTGATTCCGTTTATGTTGTAGACTTGCTCCATAAGAGATCAGTTGTTGTTCTATGGTGTCATCTTAGCAAATGGCAATATACTCTTCATTTGCTGTCACAGATGGATCTGGTGGTTTCGCAATCGGCGACTTGGTGGGGTGTCCCTCCTGCGGATATTGTGTCTTTTCTCACGGAAGACTATGTTGGTCAATCCAATTATAAGTTTGTTAGTTAATGCGTCTGGGTTCTTTTGCTGTATTTTTCGACGCTTATTTTATCTTTATGGGGGGTACTCTTTTTCCTGCCAAGGATTTTTCCCACAATGGTGGGTTTTACCTTGGGAGGTTTTAACGAGGCCCTAACCATACCTTTCTTTTGCTCGCGCTAGCTCCGCTCTCCTCCACTACTCCAATTCTCCTCTAAGGAAAAGAGCAGTAGAGATGTTTGGGAGAGCATCGAAAAAAAATGATAACACCAAGTACTATGAGATCTTGGGGGTATCGAAGAATGCTTCGCAGGATGACCTGAAGAAGGATTATTGTAAATCGGCCATTAAAAATCATCTTGATAAAGGTGGAGATCCAGAAAAGTTTAAAGAAATTGCTCAAGCATATGAAGTCTTGAGTGACCCAGAGAAGCGTGAGATCTATGATCAGTATGGTGAGGACGCTCTCAAGGAAGGAATGGGTGGTGGAGGTGGTGCAGGTCACACAACCCATTTGACATTTTTGAATCCTTTTTTGGTGGTAATCCATTCGGAGGTGGTGGAAGTAGCAGAGGTAGGAGGCAAAGAAGGGGAGAAGATGTTATTTATCCTCTCAAGGTTTCCCTAGAGGACTTGTGCAATGGGACATCGAAGAAGCTCTCTCTCGCGCAACGTGTTGTGCCCCAAATACAAAGGGAAAAGGTCAAAATCTGTAGCTTCAATGAAATGTTATGGCTGTCAAGGATCTGGGATGAAAGTCTCTATTAGACATCTTGGCCCTTCTATGATTTAGCAAATGCAACATCCTTACAATGAGTGCAAGGGTACTGGTGAAACTATTAGTGACAAGGACCGATGCCCCCAGTGTAAGGGTGAGAAGGTTGTGCAGGAAAAGAAGGTGTTGGAAGTTGTAGTGAAGAAGGGTATGCAACATGGACAGAAAATCACATTCCCATGCAAGGCTGATGAAGCGCCTAACACCGTGACAGGAGATATCGTCTTTGTACTTCAACAGAAGGAACACCCCAAATTTAAGAGAAAGGGTGATGATCTATTTGTTGAGCATACCTTGACTCGATCAAGCACTATGTGGTTTCCAATTTATCTTAACTCATTTGGACAACCGTCAACTCCTTATTAAATCAACCTGGAGAAGTTATCAAGCCGATAAATTTAAGGTCATTAATGATGAGGAATGCCCATGTACCAAAGGTCATTCATGAAAAGGAAATCGTATATTCAATTCACGTGGATTTTCCCGAATCCTTGAGTCTGAGCAAAGCAAAGCTCTCTAGGAGGTTGTCTTTGCCCCCAAGACCTAGTACTCGTCGACCGAGATGGAATTAGATGAATTCGAGGAGACCACTTTGCATGACGTAAATATGGAAGATGAGATGTGTAAAAAACAGCAAGCGGCCCAAGAGGCATATGACGAAGATGACGACATGCATGGTGGGGCTCAGAGGGTGCAGTGTGCACAGCAATGATTTTTGGCCCAACTGAGAGAGGCTCACTCATTTATGTGTTTGACAAGTTAGATGAGACATTAGTATTATCTGCTATATTGTGATATGTTATATTTTATTGGTTGATTTCTTATGCACTGGGATATTTCGGTTTATGCAAATGCTATTGCAAGGTTAATTTGTTTCATCTAAAAAAAATGAGGCCCCAATCATTCAGCCATTTGGTCGGCCTGTGACCATTTCGATTTTTCGGACTTGATTTTCGTCTTATTTTTTGGCTACCTGATTAGCCTGTGATCAGGATCACTCTTTTTCATTTTTAATATATTAAAAGTAAAGGTCTAATTAGACCAAGAAAAAGTCAATGGAGTTGTCCTGCATTTTATGTAGAAAATGCCGCAGAAATTGAAAGAGGAGCTCAAAGATTGGTTATTAATTACAAACCACTTAATAATGTGCTAAGATGGATAAGATTATCCAATCCCTAATAAAAAAGATTTGCTTAATAAATTATATGAAGCAAAAATATTTTCAAAATTTGATATGAAGTCTGGATTTTGGCAGATACTTCTTAAAGAAGAAGATTGCTATAAAATAGCTTTTACTGTTCCATTTGGTCATTCGTAATGGAATTTTATGCCTTTTAGATTGAAAAGTGCTATTTCAAAATTTCAACATATTAAGAATGATATTTTTAATCCTTATATGGATTTTAAGATTATTTATCTAGATGATGTTTTAATGTTTTCAAAATATATAGACAATATTTTAAACATCTCGAAACTTTTATTTATATTGTTAAAAAAGTTGGATTAGCAGTATCTGCTAAAAAGGTATTGCTATGTCAAACAAAAATAAATTTTTCTAGGACATTATATTGAAAATGGATCCATACATCCGATTGAAAGAGCAATAAAATTTGCTGAGAAATTCCATGATGGAATAACTGATAAAAATCAGTTGAGTGTGTTTCTCTCTCTTAATAGATAGGTTGGATAACGGAGAGAGAAACCCTAAGGATGCTCTCCCCTCTCTCCTTCCTTGAGGCCGCCGTCAACCTTCCCTCTTAATTTTTTGGCGGTTTTCTCCGGCAATGTCATCATAATGCTGCCACCTCCTCTGGATCCACGTCTCAACCCTTCTTCTCCACACTTTATGAAGGATATGCGATCTCCCTCTCATACGATTTCGAACACATCTCATCATTTGATTCAATTTTATGCGATATTTCGGTTGGATTTATGCAACAACATGTTGACGTCGTTCATGGTGCATCGGGAGCAACAATGATCTTCTTCATGGACACATCTTCTTCCTGGTTGCCTGTTGCCGTATAATTTTGTCCCCCATGACTATCTTTCTTCAAGATTTATGGAGGGATCAGGTTCCATGCAAGTACATGGGGATAATACCCATGTGCGGCCACAACACTTGGAAGTGGTCCCAAAGGTGGTTACCCCATGTGTGGTCCACAATTCTGTTATGCTCCCTCCAGAGGTGGTCCCAAAGTCTGTCACCATTGGCGATCAAGGGGTGGTCCCCTCTTCCACTTGCAACACTCTAAATTTGGCTAAGGATTCTTCAATCCATTTGGAAGACCTTCAGCTTAACAAATTTCTTATGGTAACTTTATCCCTAATGAAATCCCATCTTTTGCTAAGGTGGTTTCTGGTCAGTCTACTGTTATTAATGACAATGTGAAATCATATTCTACTATTGTTATGGATTCTTCGAATGCCCCCGAACCCATTAAAAAGGGGAATTATTATTCTGTGACCATCGATGAAAATGTTTATCAACAACGAATTAGGGAATTTTCTTTCTCTTTAATTGGTCGTGTGTGCTCCATAACAAAGGAAGTAAACCTTGGCCTTTATTACCTCTTCATAAGCGACTTTCGGATTTATGGAATATTCATACGATTGGAAATTGATACCCCGGTAAGGGTTACTTTTGTGTCAAGTCTTCAAATGCCCGGATCGTGCCGGGCTCGGACTCGTGCTTCCTGGCTTTTAATCCTGGTTCGATTCGTCTATCTCCTTGGGTACCGGACTTTAACCATTATAAAGTTAATACTTCCACGACCGATTATGTCCTGGTTCATATTTTTGAACTCGGTCTTGAGTATTGGGAGCCTAGTTTTATTATGGGAATCGCTAAAGCAATTGGTTCCCTGGTGCAAATTGATGAACGTTCATTGAATGGATCTCTGCGGGACATTTTGTTCATGTCTTGGTTGATATTGATATGTCCAAACCTCTTCAAGATTATGTCATGGTTGAAAGGGTGGGTCATTGCTCATTTGTTTCACTTAGTTACGAGAAATTACAGGAATATTGTGCTCATTGTTACATTACGGGACATTCTTTGGCATCTTGCAATCGGGTTGTGTGTCCTAATCGTACAATAGAACCTCTGGTTCGGGCTTCCTCTAGAGGTCGATCCAGGGCTAGAAAAGTGTTTCAACCAGTTAATACTACACAGGATAATGACAAGATCAAGGCGCCTCAAGGGAAGAAGCGGCCTCTACTAAGTATGATGGCGCTATTGTTGAAATTATGGTTCATTCTCCTAGGCATGTTGATGGTTCTTCTCCTATCATGGCTTTGGAGAATTCTTTTGCTGCTTTAGAGGATGCGAATGATTTAGTGGACGACAATGAGGTTGTAAACAAAGCCATGACTTCTAATTCTTTGGAAAACTCTTCGGGTGCGACGCAAGGGCATGCCAGTCAATCTTTGGCTTTGCCTTCTCCATTGGCAGCTTTGGCTACTTTAGAGACACATTCAGAATTGAATCACACCACATTGAATATACCTAGTTTGTCTGATATCAAGCGGCGTCCAAGGACAGTCCCTTACAAGTTGGCCAAGCCCATTCGTCACCTTTGTCAGGCTATTCGGGATAAATCATTAGATGATGCTAAGTAGCAACTTATTCGTGATGTTAATCAAGGCCAGACGCCTCCAATTCATAGCTTCACTCTTTTGGACGATGCTCAATCAGATAATTTGAAGTTCCCAAAAGTGGATGCTACCAAGAGGTGGGAGGATTATGCTGACGAAGTAGATTCTTTCGAAAATGAGGATTATGGATGACTATGGGTCATCCCTTGTATTTCGGTTTGATCTTGTGATTAGTGATACTTTTATGCATTTTTGTGAACGTTTTTAATGCATTTTTATATGGAAGTTTTGGCTTTTTCAGGGGTACTCTTTTTCTGCCAAGGGTTTTCTCCACAAGGGTGAGTTTTACTTTGGTATGTTTTAACAATGCCCATTTTTAAGCTAACTGATCGGCTTGTGATCAGGACTCTTTTTCTTTCTTAATATATTTTTCCACTTTTAACTAATACTCTTTTTCTTTTGCTTTTGAGGCGGAACTTACAGCGGCTATGCGGGCCATCCAATACGCGTCCTCGAAGGGTTGGAACCAACTATGGCTGGAGTCGGACTCGGTCTATGTGGTGGAGTTGCTGCGTAAGAAATCCATTCGTGTTCCTTGGCGCCATTTGAGTATGTGGAGATACACTCTCCACCTTCTTTCTCAAATGGATTTTGTGGTCTCGCACATCTTTAGGGAAGGAAACCGGGTAGCGGATAATCTAAGCAAGTCGTCGCAGGTGGATACGTGGTGGGGTTCACCCCCAACATCCATTATCCAGTCCCTCACTCAGGATTATGTTGGCCAATCGAATTATAGGTTTGTTCCTTAGTGCGTCGCATTTTCGATCTTGTCGGCTTTTGGGGCGCTTTTATCATAGAGGGTACTATTTTTCCTTCCAGGGGTTTTTCCCACATGGGTGGGTTTTACCTTGAAGGTTTTAACGAGGCCCCAATCATTCAGCCATATGGTCGGCTTGTGACCATTTCGTTATTTTCTTTTATCTTTGTTAACGAGCTTTACTTTGGTTACACGATCACTTTGTGATCGAATACTCTTTTTCATTTTTATATATAATTATCGCATTTATTAAAAAAAAATCTCCCTTGTTTAACTCTTTTTCAAATCCTTTGTTGCTTAAAGTAGTTGAAACGACGCTTCTGATGTAGGATATGGAGGAATCCTTAAATAAAAGGATGGACCTAATAAGGATCTTATCAAATACACTTCAGGGTCATGGAACCAGCCTCGGAAAAATTATTAGGATATGTCAAACCCTTCTCTTTCAGGTCCTAATATAAATCATGCTCTTACTCTTAACATAAAAACAGAAGGGTTTGACAGATCCTAATAATTTTTCTGAGTCTAGTTCCATGACCCTGAAGTGTATCTGATAAGATCCTCATTAGGTCCATCCTTTTGTTTAAGGATTCCTCCATATCCTACATCACAAGCGTCAGTTTCAACTATTTTAAGTAACAAAGGATTTGAAAGAGTTAAACAAGGGAGATTCTAAACTCTTTCTTTTTTCCTTTTTACTACATTTGTGTGATTATTAGTCCAAGGTTAAGGACTAGTTTTAAGCGTTTGGAATAAGAGCTTGCAGTCAAAAGATAATCTTTGACATAATTTAGACTTCTGAAAAATTTAATTGGTTTTTATTATTTATTTCATCATGGAATGTCTCAGCAAATTTTATTGCTCTTTCAATCGGATGTATGGATCCATTTTCAACATAATGTCCTAGAAATTTTATTTTTGTTTGACATAGCAATACCTTTTTAGCAGATACTACTAATCCAGCTTTTTTAACACTATAAATAAAAGTTTCGAGATGTTTAAAATGTTGTTCTATAATTTTTGAAAATATTAAAACATCACCTATATAAACAATCGTAAAATCCATATGAGGATTAAATATATCATTCGTAATATGTTGAAATTCTGAATGAGCATTTTTCAATCCAAAAGGCATAACATTCCATTCGTAATGTCCAAATGGAACAGTAAAAGTTGTTTTATAGCGATCTTCTTCTTAAGAAGTATCTGCCAAAATCCAGACTTCGTGTCAAATTTGAAAATATTTTTGCTTCATATAATTTATTAAGCAAATCCTTTTTATTAGGGATTGGATATCTTATCTATCTTAGCACTTTATTAAGTGGTTTGTAATTAATAACCAATCTTAGAGCTCCTCGTTCAATTTCTACAGCATTTTCTACATAAAATGCAGGACAACTCCAAAGACTTTTGCTTGGTCTAATTAGACCTTTTTCAAGTAATTCAAATGTCTTTGATTCATAGCAATAGGCCTTGCTTTTGTAGGGATAGTTTTCTCATCAAAATCAGGTTAATATGGTAAGCTAACCATATGTTGTTTTCAATTCCATAAAGCATTTGGTATTTCAACGCATATTTCTTTAAATATTTTGTTTTCAATACATTTAATTTTTTTCTTTAAATCTTTTGTGATTCTAGAGTTTTTGTAAGTTTAAAAGAAATTTCTTCTTGCAAATGGCATATAAATTTTTCTTTCTTTTGAATAGTATTTAAAAGAGAGTTAATAAAATGAGTCTTTGGTGGTAAAGAAAATGGGAAAAATAATTCATGTCCTCTATTTGAGTTATGATGCCATTATTATCAATTCCTTTAATAGGAAATATTTTTTGGAAAAATGGTGTTCCTAAAATTACGAAATAGAAAGATTTTTAACCATAATAAAGTAGTTGGTAAACAAATTCCATTATTACAAATAGCTGCATCGGATAGTTTATAATTAACTATAAGGGCATCAATTAGCAAAGAATTATCCGAGTAGTTTTTGAATACTACGTTGTAGGCATATAATTCCACAGATTTTACAATTTATATCTCGCCTTGTCACGCCCCAAATGGGACCATGACGTGATCAATAACTTAAACCATCCGATATTTCAAATAAATCAAGCCAATAAGGGATTTATACCACATTAATATCTAAATATTTATTCATTCATCAAAAGCATCCCAAAAAGAGTAACATCGCATCGGAATCTTAAGTTACAACCGATAACATAACATAATAGTTCTTAAATTACCACCCAAATAAAACTTAACATTTGTTCAAGGGCCCTACGCCTTAGATTACATGCTTAAAATAAAAGGAATCCAACAACAAGCTACAAACAAAGGAAATCTTCAAGGAGTCGGAATGGGGCACCGAAGGGATTACTCCGTGGCGATCTTCGTTCACGTCTTCAATGTGTGGACAATCACCATCCGGTTGTTTGAAAAGACAGGGGTGAGACAAAAATTCTCGGTGGATGGGTGTTCGGTATTGTAAGTGTGGCTTATATCGACGCAAGAAAATAGTTATATGAAATGCATGGTTCATGCTACGTGCATCAAACACGATTCACAAGCAGCGTGATATTTCAAATAATATAGTAGTATATAACTATCACGACCCAAATAGCATACTCAACAAAATATAGTAGCATCCAATAGTGTACAACCCAAATATTCAAACTTAGGCTTCATCAAGAGTTATTATCTATGTACAAACAACTAAAAAGTATAACTACAATGGAAGTCTATAAATCATAATATATAATTATAATAGAGTTATAACTCACCTAACTATTACAAGATAAAATGGTTATATTGTTCAGGCGCGGACGATAAGCCCTTCAAGCAGAAACTGCTATGTAGAGTCACTCTCGATCCGGAAACTTTGTGTCAGTCTCATAGATCTCCAAATATTCGGTCTCTGAAAAGTTTTTATGAAAATCGTGGGGTGAGCTAAACGAGCTCAGTGGTTGGGGTAGAGGAATGCAATTTTGTTTAATTAAAAGTTGAAATAGTTCTTTTTACTTGAACAAAATACTTGGTGAGTCTAAAGGATATTTATATATGCATGATAAGGGTGCAAATAAAATTCATTTACCACAATGATTGAGAACATATTGCAATTCAATAACGATAAATTAATTTTTACTTCAGATCATCAAGAGGGCCCACTAGGGGTAATCAGGGTGGCCCGAGGCTGGCCGGGCACAGGGATGGGGACCCCAGGCCTTGTGGCGGGCCCCCTTTGCGTGTAGTTAGGAGATGGACCGACTCCGACCAGAACTAAGCCAAAGATGATTATGCAAAGCCCGAGGAATGGACGTCTTGCACGAAAGGCACGCATTCCATCGTCCCAGTGAATTTACTGGCTGCGGACCACGCCGAAAACTGCCGAGCATCCACCGGAGGGGTGCATGGCCGTGTACACCCATGACCTTATGTACGGGCTAAGATTCCCCCTGCCGAGACTAATTACGAAATGGTTCTGGAAGTGGGGCCTTCCAATATCCCAAGTGCATCCACTCACCTGGGGTCGAATCATTGGGCTACTGATACTTTTCTTCCAGAAGGGGTACGAGCAACCTCATTTTGAGGAGCTAAATGAACTTTTTGTCTGGAAAGCGACTCCAGCGACCCCGGGCTGAAGACGGCCATCGGGGTGGTACTATGTACAGACCCGCCCGGGGTATCCGGATGGATCGTCTCGGTTTTCCACAATCCTTGAAGGAGTGGAAGGAGATGTGGTTTTGAGTTGGCGGCGAGTGGCAGGCTTGCCAGGGGGAGGATAGATCGAACCTGCTCCCCCCATCTGACTTCCGATATGACTTTCGTAAGTATATTCTATCCTCTTTTCTCCTTTCCGTTTGTGTGCTTTTTTTTTTCTTCTTGTTCTTCTTCTTTTACATGTGGCGCTAGAGGAAGGGGAAGACTGTCATCGCCCTTGAAAGAGAGCTAGATGAGCTCAATGCGAAATTGGCCGTTCTCCGCTCCCGGTTCCCGGTGCCATTTAAGGCGGTGCTCCACAAAATAACGGGGAAGAAGTGGCTTCCAATGGTCCGACCCCTGTCCCTGATGGGGCCCAACCTCCTGCTCCGTAGGGCGTGCTCGTACTTGTTCTCTTTTTTCTCTCTTTTCGTTTTTTTTGAATGGCCTCGGGCCTTTTGATGTACTCGGCCACAGGCCCCCTTGTAAACATTTTGCTGTCAATGAATGAATTTTCTTTTCTAGTCGTTTTTTTTTTGATGTGCTATATATTCTGAATATTCCGCCAAGTGTTGGGCTCGACGCCTTTTGAATAGATGTATGGATTAGGCTTTAGACAGTAAACTGAGTGCTCGAAACGTATTTCTACCAAGTATTGTGCTCGGAACTTGGCCGAGTCTTTGCTTAAAGCAAGCTCGATGCTAGGTCGAGCTTCCCAGTTTTAACGTGCTCGGGTCTAGGCCGAGATGAGTAGTCCTATGCTCGAAACTTGGCCGAGGCGAATGGCCCTGCGCTTGGAACTTGGCCGAGATGAACAAAAGTTTCGCATAATTGATTTTGAGTTCGGGAAGCTGAGGATTTATTGATAATATTTCTTCAGGTAGGATACATTCCATGGGTGATTGAATTTTTCCCCACTCAAATATTCGAGCTCATATGCCCCATTCGACAAGATTCTACTAACTCTATACGAACCTTCCCAGGTCGGCTTCAACGGGCTGGGTTCGATCCCGGTGACCCTTTTTAGGACTAGGTCACCGACCCAAAATTTTCTATCCTTTACTTTTGAATTGTTGTACCTTTCACTTCTTTGTTTATATACGGTGTTTCTCATCTAGGCACTACATCTCTTTTCCTCCAGCAAATCTCGGCCCTTAAGCTAATGAGAAGGGGGTTTCTCCCGTGGCAGCTCGGTGCGTTGTTCGGTAGGACCACAATACACCGGGCATCTCCTTGGGCCAATTTCCCTTTAAATTACCACCCAAATAAAACTTAACATTTGTTCAAAGGCCCTACTCCCTTAGATTTCATGCTTAAAATAAAAGGAATCCAACAACAAGCTACAAACAAAGGAAATCTTCAAGGAGTCGGAATGGGGCACTGAAAGGGATTACTCCGTAGACTGATCTTCTTCGTTCACGTCTTCAATGTGTGGACAATCACCATCTGGTTGTTTGAAAAGACAGGGCTGAGACAAAAATTCTCAGTGGATGGGTGTTCGAGTGTAAGTGTGGCTTATATCGATGCAAGAAAACAATTATATGAAGAATGCATGGTTCATGCTACGTGCATCAAACACGATTCACAAGCAGCGTGATATTTCAATTAATATAGTAGTATATAACTATCACGCCCCAAATTACATACTCAACAAAATATAATAGCATCAAATAGTGTACAACACAAATATTCAAACTTAGGCTCATCAAGAGTTAGTATCTATGTACAAACAACTAAAAAGTATAACTACAATGGATGTCTATAAATCATAATATATAATTATAATAGAGTTATAACTCACCTAACTATTACAAGATAAAATGGTTATATTGTTCAAA
>JABTTQ020000630.1:0-130515 GCA_016081115.2 Rehmannia glutinosa | reverse complement strand
ATATATTATATTTAGATAGATATATGATTACAAGTTATGACTAATATAAGGTATATAGGATGATGTTCATATGTATTTTTTAATAAATAGAAAGATATATAAAAATGAAAAAGAGAGTCATCCTGATCACAGTGATCGTAGCCAAAGAAGTAAGCCTTGTAAATAAAATCGAAAACAAAGTGAAATGGTAACAACCTCGACCAAATGGTCAATGGTTGGGGCCTCGTTAAAACCTCCCAAGGTAAAACTCACCCATGTGAGGAAAACTCTTGCGGGAAAAAAGAGTACCCCCATAACGGAAAAATGCGTCCAAACAAAGATACAAGAATCCGTGACGCGCTTAGCTAACAAACCTATAATTGGACCGCCAACATATTCATCGGTGAGATAATGTGCGAGCTCCTCGGTGGGACGCCCACCATGTACCATAGTCCGTCTTCTTGCTCAAGCATGTCACACCCGATTGCCTTCCCGAAAATATGTGAGACCACCAAATCCATCTCAGTGATAGAAGATGCAAAGTGTAACGCCATTTGCTAAGGTGACGCCATGGGACTTCAACGGATCTCTTCTCCGCCAGTTCACCACATACATCGAATCCGACTCGAGCCAAAGTTGTGTCCATCCCTTCAAAAAAGTATAGTGAATTGCCCACATTACTGCGACCAATTCAGTTTCTAACACATAACCCGCACCACAACGATGCACAAAACATCCCTGAAAGAAACCTCTACAATTTTGGAAAACCCTAGAAGCTGTGAGACTTCCCAGCGCCCCCAAAGAACTGCCGTCTGTATTCACCTTGATCCATCCCGGAAGGGGTTTTTGCCATTTAATTTCCACGATCTTCGGGGCTTGTCTAGCCCGCCCAGGAACACGCAGGCTACGCAGGATGAGAAGGTCTTGTTGGTCATTGTACATGCATCCCTGATCTAATGAAGATGATTCAACGATGAGAACCCGAAGATGCAGGACAGGATAGCCACACGCCATAAGAAAGTCACCTGCTCACTGAAATAAAAATTTAGTAATCGCACCAGGAATTCATTAAAGCTATGAGCCATAAATAGATGAACGTCAAATGAACTAAAAATCCATTGCCAAAGAGCCCCCGCAAAGACACAATGCACAAATAAATTGTCAACCGATTCCTCGGATGAGGCACGACAAAGAGCACAAAACCAGGGCGGTGATCGCCCTTGTCAACAATTAATCCAAGACACGGCCAATCGATTGTGGATAGCCCGCCACGCCACCACCGGGACGGGCGTTGCCGAATGTGTTGCGACCAAATCTAAGAACCCCATTTGACAACCGGATAATGGGGACGAATAAGAGAATACGGCTTTTTCAAGTAACCTTCCCATCATGTGAATTCAGCCAGATCCGTGTATCCCTCGAGGAAGGGACAATGGGGACTCGCACAATATCCCAGACTAGATCCAAATAAGCCTCCACAAATGAGAAGGAGAAGTGCCAGGACTCCTCATAGAAGTAGTCCGAAATGAAATGTCTGAATAAGTGTCTGTACTCTGTGGGATACCACCCGCTCAAGCAGAGTAACCCAATCGCTTGTCAATCCAAAATAATACCTCGGAATTACACCCAGGGATACAACGAGAATCATCCAAACAATCCGAAATACAAGGTCTAATCCCAACCCAGATAAAAGATGGGATAAATGACCGCCGGATCGCGCCATCCATCGTCAAGTAGCGCATCCTTTTTTTTGAATGCGAAATATTATAAAAAATAAAAATAGAGTTGTCCTGATCACAGGCTGATCAGGTAACCAAATATAAGCCTGGAAATAATGTTAAAAACGAAAAGGTTCCTGGAAATACTGTCAAGAACAAAATGGTCACAAGCAGCCATATGGGGAATGGTTGGGGATTCGTTAAAACCTCCCAAGGTAAAACCCACCCTTGTGGGAAAACCCTTGAAAGGAAAAAAGTACCCCTAGGAAAGAGAATGGCGTCAAAAAATAGGAAAAGAAACCAAGCGGTGACGCACTAAGTAACAAACCAAAGAGTTGGATTAGGCAACATAGTCATCGCAAGATAATGTACAAGCTCAGAGGCGGGATGCCTCACCATGTGTCGTACTCCATTCTCTTGCTCAGCATGTCTGCAACCCGATTGCCTTCCCAAAAATATGTGAAACAACGAGATCCATGTGCGCCGAGAAGATGAAGTGTGTGACGCCACTTGCTTAAGTGACGCCACAACCCCTATGGACCTCTTCCTCAAAGAACTCCACCACATAAACCGAATCCGACTCCGGCCACAATTGAGTCAGCCCTTCTCGAAAGCGTAATGAATTGCTCGCATGGCCGCCATCAGCTCCGCCTCAAAAGCAAAACCCAAACCACAACTTTCCACAAAGTAGCCACGAAAGAAGCTTCGGCAATTTCTAAACACCCCGGAAGCTTTGAGACGCCCGGGCGCACCCACGGCGCTGCCGTCCGTGTTGACTTTAATCTAGCCCGGCAGAGGTTTTTGCCAAGTGACTGCACAACCTCGAGGCTGTCTTGGGCGCCCCGGAACACGAAGTCTGTGGAGAATGAAGAGGTCATGTTGATCATTATGCATGCAACCTTGGTCTAAGGAAGAAGACTCCCGAATCATGACGCGAAGGCGTAGGATGGCCGCCTCTACTGTCCAGTGTTTGTCATTGAAGTCAAGTCATTTCTGATTTGCCATATGAGCCAAATACCGGATAACACTGCAACCCGCCATAAAAAAGACCGCAAACCGAGGGGCCTGGGAAGGAACCCTGCGATCGCAGGACATCCAATACCGCAAGACGATTATGGATGGTGCGCCATGCCGCAATCAAACGTCTTTCCGAATGTGAGGTGACCAAAATCCAGGAATCCCATTGAACCACAGGGGAGTGAGGGCGCAGATAGGTGTAAGCCGACTTCGAAGTGATACTCCCATCATCAGAATGTAGCCAAACTCGCGTATCCGACGATGCCGGAGCGATGGGGACTCTAACAATATCCCGGACCATATCCAAATATGCCTCTATAAATGAGAAAGTGAAGGGCCAAGTCCCGTCATAAAACTAATCCAAAATGCGATGTCGAAATAAATGTATGTACTCCTGCGGAATTCCAATCCTATCCGCAATGGTGTAACCCAACCAATTGTCCAGCCAGAATAAAATGCCTGAATTGCATTCGGGGATCAAGCGGCAGTCCTCCAAGAACCCCAAGATCCCAGGCTGAATCCCTCCCCAGATGGAAGAGGTGATGAACGAACGGCGTGGAGATCCATCTGAAGTCAAAAAGCGCTTTCTGAGGGTGTCGTAAAACAAAGAGTTTGAAGCCATAATCTTCCAACCCATTTTCATAAGGAAAATATTATTGGCGACAACGATGGAGCGGACGCCCAAGCCTTCTTCCGCCCGGGGCATACAACACTGACTCCAGTTAATCACCACTGACCCTTTAGAGTTCACATTTCCAGTCTAGATGAAATTACGCATGGCCTTATCCATTTGCCGTAACAATGTTTTAGGCCAGTTGTAAACCATCATTGTCTGCACAAAGGAACTGGTAATCACCGAATTCACCCAACAAACACGGCCAGCAATAGACAGAGAAGTCCCTTTCCACCTTCTGAACTTGAAAATAATCTTATCGAAAACCGATTGTAAATCAGCCACTTTGGGCGCACCCTTGAAGATGGGGGCGCCTAGATAGACCGTAGGGAAAGCGCCCCTATGCATTCCTGTAATCGTCCGAATGCGTCCTCGTACATGATTAGAAACCCAGCTGCCAAAATAAGCTTTAGATTTGTTAGAATGAAAATCTGACCCGAGATGTCCGCATAACGATTGAGCATCTGAATAATAGTACGTGCATTGCTCGTGGAGGCCCCACACATAATCACAATATCATCCGCATACATAATAGACGAGGGGGAAAACCACCTGCTTAGGCGCCCGGAAAGGCTGAAGCTGATTTCTGTGAATCGCCTCCTCAACCAATCTACTCAGAACGTCTTCCGCGATGCAAAAGAGCAGAGGTGATAACGGATCCCCCTGCCGAACCCCTTGAAAGCAAGAGAAGTAACCCACAAGAGACCATTTAGAAGGACCGAAATTCTAGAAGATTGAAGAATAATCTCAATCCAGTGAACGAACACCTCAGAGAAACCAAAGCGCCGTAAAACATATATCAGAAAACCCCAGTTAACCGTATCAAATGCCTTGCAGATATCAATCTTTAAAATCATATTGGCATCATTCTGACCCTGCAAAATATTGAACCCTTCCGAAACTAAAGCAATACAGTCGTGAATCTGCCTGCCCGAGATAAATCCAAACTGAGTAGGAGACAAGTAAGAAGAAATGATAGAGCCCAGATGGGTCGCCAAAACCTTGGTGATAATCTTAAAAAGAAAATTGCTCATCAAGATCGGCCTAAAGTCCTCCACCGCATTAGCCTCCTTGGTCTTTGCGATGAGTGCCATAAAACTGGCATTCCATCCCACCGAAAAGGACGCCGTGACGAAAACGTAATGGACTGCTGCCACCACCTCATCCGAAACAACGTCCCAAAAGTGTTGATAGAATCTCCCACTGAAACCGTCCGGGCCCGGAGTACTATCCAAACCCATATCAAACGCCGCCTCTTTAACCTCGGACTCTGAAGAAATAGACTTCAAAATCACATTATCAACCGTGCTAACTGTAGGGGAGATAAGCTGGTCGACCAAAGTGTACTCTGAACTGGTTTGTCCCGTGTCTGCGAAGAGGTCCGTATAGAATGAAATAATATGATTCCCAAGAACCAACGGATCATCTGTGTAACTGCAATCAACCATCAATCCCTATATCCCTGAGCGTCCATTTCGAATCTGGCAACGACGATGGAAAAATGCCGTGTTGCGGTCCCTATCCTTTAACCAAGCTGAGCGGGATTTCTGCCGAAGAAAATCGGACTGCATAAGCAACGTGCGTGATAGCGCGCTCTGCGCCTCAAACTCCATATCCCTGCGTTCCTCAATGAAACACTCGGATTCAATATCCGCTTGAATTTGACAGACCCTTTCCATCTGATAATCCACCTGCCGATTAACATCCCCAAATACTTCCTTATTCCAAACCTTAATCGTCTGACGCAACCTCTTGAGTTTCCAAATGACGCGTTGCAATGGATTGGACGACACGCACGGGAGCGCCCAAGAGGCAGTCACAATATTACGGAAAGAATCGTGATGAATCCACATGCACTGAAAACGAAAAGGAGATGGACCCCTGCTAGTGGAAGAACAAGAAAACCAAAATAGAATGGTGATCGGATCCAATGTGCGGAAGAACTAAGCCCTTAACAACTTGCCAAAAAGAGAAAAATTGACTGGTTGCTAGGGTTTGATCCAACTTAGCCTGAATGAGAGATAGAGGCCTTCGGGGGGAGTACCAAGTAAATGAATTCCCCGTAGTAGGCACCGCAAATAATCCTGCATCCTCCAAGAAGTCCCTGAAGTCCTGACAAGAAGCCTGGGATAAAGTACCCGCGCAGCGCTCATGACGTCCCAACACAAAGATTGAAATCCCCAATGAGCAGCAGATCAGTAAGACCCAAATTCCTCAGATCCAACCAAAGGGCACGAAGAGCAACATGATCACACAAACCATGAGCAAAGCCAACATGGAAAACCATAGACCAAACCTGGTTTTGGACTGAGATACTCGCATCGCAAAGGACCTAAATATCCGGTGCCCGTTCGCTCGGACACTTTGAGCAACGAACCTGAGACCCAAGCTACTCCAGTAAGAATCCGAAATGGATGAGATTTCCACCTTAGGTTCGCAAATGGCTAAAATAGAAGGTTTATGTTTTTGACATAAAGCCTTAAGAACATTACGAGATGCAATGTTCCCAATCCCCCAGATATTCCAGAAGATGCAATTCATTGAGACGGCGGGGGAGGTGGCGCCCATGTCGATCGCATGGTAAAAATAGGCGTGTGGTGCGTTGCAGAGTCTGGCTGTTGAGAGTTACCCACTTCATCCGCATAATCTGCCCATCTCTTGGAAGCTGCAAAGTCCATTTCATGTGGCTCTGGGCGCTCCGGTTCGATAGTAATGTCATGGACTGGGGGCGACGAACCCGACGTAACACTCCGGAGAATTCTAGATTTAGCGAGTCCAAGGAGTTGTCCCAAAAAGCACGGCTAAGAGCTCGAATAGGCTTCCCCAAAGGATACTGAACCGTAATAGGCATAATTGCGGAGACCGTGCCGGTGTTGGAAGTAGTAGCCTTGGGAGATGACTCCCTGGCGGGATAATCGGCCTGGAAATATGCGGATTGCTGATCCTGGGAGTCGACTGAACTAAGAGCCGCAAAGGTGTTACCAAGGTGGATATCCGGAGGGCAAGTGACTATTGCATGGGTAGGAGATCATGCACGCATAGCCGAACCCGTATTTCCCAATGAGTCATCAACGACCTTTCCCTTGTCATGCTGCACAGGACGATAAACTTTACGTACCCTGGAGTGGCCTCGCAGCACTGAATTAGTACGAGAAGCTGGCGCCCTGGAATGCCCCTGATTAGGAAATGGACGCCGTTCTGGAGCCGAATTACCCACGTTATTAAGACGGCAAGAAGCTGTCAAATGTCCCGTAACGCTACACTTTGAACAAAACTCTGGTAGTTTCTCATAACTGACTGACACGAATGAGCCCTGACCAATGCGTTCCACCATGATGTGGTTCTCCAACGGCTTTGAGAGATCGATATCCACTAGAACCCAAACGGAATGACCCAGAGAACCATTCAGCGAACATTGATCAATTTGTAGGGGGCTTCCAAGAGCACTGGCAATCCCCAGAATGGTATTGGGATACCAATATTCCAAACTGAGCTCAAAAGTGCGAACCCAAACGCTGGCCACTAAAGTTTTCGCCTTGTAAGGGTTAAAATCCGGCACCCATGGAGATATGCGATAGTCCCCGGGTTAAGCAACCAGTTGGTGCATTGTAGAGCTCGTGATCGATCTTGCGCATTAAACAACTTGACACAAAAAAATTCCTTGCCTAAGGGAATTAATTTCCAATCATTTTTAATACCCTATAAATCAGATAGGCGTTTATGCAAGAGCATTGTCACCCATGGCTTGTTATCTTTTCCCAAAATAACCCTTCCAATTAAGGAATAAAAAAATTTTGCGAGGCGTTGTTGATAAACGTATTCATCTATAGTAACGGAATAATAATCTCCCTTTCTAACTGGTTTAGAGATAGAATGGGATTTACTAGAAACCATTTGGGAAAATGGGGTGAAATTACCTGGGGCCAGCGTAGTTGAATCCATAAGATGGGTACCTGAAACAATCTTAGCAAAACTGTCCCAAATTGGGTTGAATATTAGGAATATGAGCCGAATGTCGCAGGTTAGTTTCATAGTTGGCTGTCATTGGCGGAGATGTTCCAGTAATCTGAGGAGCGTTCCTGGAATTAGAGATAGGATGTGGGCCCATGGATGGGCATGCAGGAGGAGAGCCCTGAGGATGGGAGACTGTGGCCCAGGGGTCATCACCCCCCTGGGAGGGGACCACTCTAGGACATAGATTGGCCGCCGACCCCTCTTTGGAGGACTTAGAGGGGCCGGCCCCCCCATGGTGAAGGGTAGCCATGGGGGTAAATGTTGCAGCAGCAACATGTGCTGGGGGTGCCAACCCCCGTGAACAATCACCCATGAACGGCGGCGGCTGTGAAGTAGAAAGGGCAACAACCCCCATGTCGCGATACGCCGTCGTTGAAGAGAGAGCTACCGGAGGATTGTGAAATGAAGTCGGGATAAAGTTCCATGTCACCCCATAGAAAAAGATGGACCCGGTGCATGAGGTACACCGGAGTTGGCCTGCCGCACGGGAGAAGAAAGTGTCGGTGCTAAAGCACTTTGTTGCGCGTAGAAGTGTGCCGGAGTTTGCTGCGCTTGTGCATGGCGGTGCTGTAGAAGATAATCAGAGGAACCAAGTGTGAGTCCGTCGTCGATGTGCACTGTTCCGATGGAGGAGACCCGTCGCTCAGTTTCAGGTCGCTGCGCGTGGAAGATGATGGCTGCGTTATGGTTTTGGGATCAGAGACCCTTGGGACGTGTACCTGCGTCTGAGTTGATGGTATGGACTCCTTAGGACACGTCGACGTCTGCGCGCCGGAGACCACCGCTGCAAGTGACGGGCCGCTGGAGTTGTGATCCACGACGTTCATGTGTTCCGTGTAAGACGTAGGCCATCGAACTTGTTGTCTAGGATGTGATGTAGGTGCAAAGTTTGAAGTGTATCCGTACCAGGGAGGCTCCGCCATGGGAGCTACCGGAGAAGACGACCGGAAAGTGACAATAGAAGCAGCCGACAGTCGTTATCTTAGAGAGAGAGAAATTCTTAATTTGTGTCCCTTCTCACGGAGGATTATCGTCAAGTAGCGCATCCTAAGGGTTTTGAAGATCACCGAGTCTGAATTCATAACCTTCCAGCCCAATTTCATCAAAAAGGCAGTATTAGCCACAACAATAGATCGAACGCCCAATCCCACTGCAGCTCGAGGCGCGCAACACCGATTCCAATTAACCACCACCGACCCCTTGGTATTAACATCCCCAGTCCAAATAAAATTATGCATGGCCCTTTCCATTTGCTTGAGCAAGGATCGAGGCCATTTGTAAACCATCATCTTGTGCACAAAAGAACTGGTAATCACCAAATTAACAAGGCAAACTCGACCAGCAAGAGAAAGAGAAGTACCTTTCCATCTTCTGAATTTGAGGATCACCTTATCAAAGACGGGCTGTAAATCCGTAGCTTTAGGGGCACCCTTAAATATAGGGATGCCTAAATATACCGTAGGGAACGCCCCAGGCTGGATCCCCATGATATTTTGAACCTTCCCACGTACATAAGATGAGACACGGGATCTAAATTAAACTTTAGATTTCCGAGGATTGAAAGCTTGGCCCGAGATATCAGCATATAGGGTGAGGATCTAAAGCAGGATACGGGCGTTAGATGAAGAAGCCCCGCACATAATAACAATATCATCAGCATAAAGGATAGATGATGGGAAGATAATCTGTCTAGGTGCAATGAACGGGCCTAACTGATTGTGAGTAACCCCGACCTCAATAAATTTGCTAAGTACCTCCTCCGCGATGCAAAAAAGTAAAGGGGATAGAGGATCACCCTGTCTAACCCCTCTAAAACAGGAGAAGTACCCCATCAGCGATCCCATTAAGTAATACTGATATTCTGGAAGACCGAAGAATAACATCCACCAGTTAATAAAAATCTCCAAAAAACGCAGAACGTGCAATAAGAAACCCCACTTCAACGTATCAAACGCCTTACGGATATCAATCTTCAAGTTCATATTTGCATCAGTCCGACCATGCAAGACATTAAACCCATTGGAAACCATGGAGATACAATTGTGAATCAGCCTCCCCGGAATAAATCCAAACTGCGTAGGAGATAAATAGGCAGAAATGAACGAGCGTCTTTAGTCTTAGGAGATAAATTACTCATAACAATTCGCCGAAAGTTCTCAATAGAATTAGCATCTTTAGTCTTCGGAATGAGTGCCATAAAACTAGCGTTCAACCCCGGAGGTAAGGATGAGCTGATAAAGAAAAAATGGACAGCGGTGGACACATCTGCCGAAATAACATCCCAGAAAAGACGATAGAACGTCCCATTAAAGCCGTTCGAGCCAGGAGAACTGTCTGAACCCATATCAAAAGCCCCTACTTTAATCTCCGAATCCAAAGGAATAACCATCAAACTGGCATTATCTGAAGCCCCCACAATAGGAGAAATAACCCGATCAGATTGTAATAAAAGCGTGTGAGGCAACTCATTCTGGGTATCGATCTCAATGTCCCGTCGTAGCTGTAAAACCAGAGGTCTCAATATCTACCTGAATCTGCCGAACATTCTCCACCCGACGATTAATAGACTCTAGGAATAGAGGCCAGTCTCTTGCTGACTGGGGAAGAAGGTACCAGAGATAACAAAGTCCATCGGACCGAGGGATTTTGAATATTTGAAATTAGGGCAAACGCGTGTATACACCTTTGAGGTAGAGGGTCCTAGAAAGGAGGAACTCGCGCTACAAGATACAAATGAATGTAGGATAGTACGAACCAAAGCCCCCGGATGCGTAAACGGTGGTCGCACTCCACCCCGCGGGCGTCGGGTGAAGAAGTAAGGGACAGGATAAACAGAAAAAACATCACCAAAAATATCCCTATTCCAGGTCTTAATAACCTGACGCAACCTTTTGAGCTTCCACGTGACACACAACAAGGGGTTGGGCGTGGCACATGGGAGGACCCAAGAAGACGTAACTAGGTCACGAAATGATTCATGATAAATCCACATAAGCTGGAAGCGAAATGGAACTAGACCCCTGCAATTAGAAGACGAGCAAGAAACCAAAATAGGGTGATGATCAGAGCAAATGCATGGTAGAACCAAACCCTTAACAACCTGCCAAAGAGAGAAACATCGACACGTTGCTAGGTCTCGATCCAACTTAGCCTGAAGAAGAGTTAGAGGTGTTCGGGGGGGGAACCAAGTAAATGAATTCCCCGTAGTCTGTACCACAAACAAACCAGCATCCTCCAAAAAGTTCCTGAAATCCTGACAAGAGGCCTGGGATAAAATACCACTGCCCGAGTGTTCATGATGACCCAAAACAACATTAAAGTCCCCAATAAGCAACAGATCATCAAGAACCAAATTCCTCAAATCCAACCAAAGCGCGCGTCGAGAAATATGGTCACACAAACAATGAGCAAAACCAAATATGAAAAACCATGGAACCCAATTGTACCTGCATAACAATGCACTGAGAAGACCCAAATATCCGCTCGACAATTAGCACGACAACTTTGAGTGACGAAGCTCAACCCCAAACTACTCCAATAGGAATCCGAAATAGAGGAAATGTCCACCTTAGGCTCACAAATAGCTAAAATAGAAGGTTTATGTTTCAGACATAACGCCTTAAGAACATTACGAGAAGCAATGTTCCCAATCCCTCGGATGTTCCAAAAGATGCAATTCATCGAGACGGGGGAGAATGGGCCGCAGAATCCGAGGATTGAGCGTTAGCCACTTTATCTGCGTAATCCGCCCATCGTTTTGAAGCTCCATAGTCTAACTCATTTGGCCCTGGGTGATTCGGCTCAATCGTAATGTCATGAATTGTTGGAGATGGACCCTTAGTAACACTCTGAATTAATCTAAATTTAGCCGAATCAAGGGAGCTATCTCAGAAGGCATGACTGAGAGCATAGATAGGCTTCTCCAATGGATGATGAATCATAAGAGGCAGTGTAGTAGAGAAGGAGCCGGTGTTGGAAGGATGAGCCTTTGGGACCGGTTCTCTAGTAGGTAAATCCGTTTGAGGATCAACGGTTGATTGCTCTAGGGCGTCATCTGAAGCGAGCGCCTCAAAAGCATTACCAAGTTGTACATCAAATAGGGCAAGTGACTATTGCGCAGGAAGGGGAGCCTGGCCGCATAGTCGAACATGTATTTCCCATAGAGTCATCAATGGCCTTGCCCTTGTCCTGCTGCACAGGACGATGAATTTTGCGAACTCTGGAACGGCCTCTGTGCACCGATTGCTGGCATCCCTCCGGAGCCCTTTAACGCCCATGAAGAGGACTTGGTGAACGTTGATCAATCAGAATCGGATTACCGAGTGCACTGGCAATCCTGAGAATAGTGTTGGGATCCCAGTATTCCAAACTTAGCTCAAAGATGCGGACCCAAACGCTAGCTACAGAGGTATGCACTTTATACGGGTTAAAATCTGAGACCCAAGGAGAAAGCCGAATGGTGCCTAGATTGGGCGCCCAATTGATACTAGTTGAGCACGAGCTCGATCCTGCGCATGAAAAAATTTAACACAAAAATATCCCTTACCCAAGGGAATTAGTTTCCAGTCATTTTTAATGCCCCAAATCTCGGAAAGCCTTTTGTGAAGGAGCATCGTGGGCTATGGCTTGTTACCCTTTCCCAGAATAACCCGCCAAATCAAAGAATATGAAAACTCAGCAAGACGTTGCTGGTAAACGTTCTCATAAATAGTAATAGAATAGTAATCCACTTTCCTGACAGGTTTAGGGATAGAGTGCATTTTACTAGAAACTATATGAGAAAATGAAGCAGTGATACTTGGGGCTTGAGGAAAGGAAGAATCCATCGGATGAGTAGTACCTGAAACGACCTTCGCAAAATTGTTATCCAAATTAATATGAGTATAGGCATTAGCATTATGAGCCGAAAGTCGGGGGTTCGCGACATGAGTGGAGGCCATTATAGAGGAGCTTCCAGCAATCTGAGCAGCATCTTGTTGAGGAGCATCTTTGGGGAGGCATGCAGCTGGGACTCCATGCAGTTGGCAGACAGCAGCCTAGGGGCCATCACCCCCCTGAGGGGGCATCCTTGGCAGAGGAGGACATGGCCGCCGGCCCCCCATAAGCATCCACAAAGGGGTTGGGCCCTCCCATGCGGCACCATGGAGGGAGAGTTGGAGGGCGCCCCCCAAGAGTAGGCAGCATTCAAGGCTTGGGGGGTGGTCGCCCCCCAAGGCTCCAACCCCTTCATAGGCGTTTGAGAATCCACAGTGTGCGATGAAGATGAGAGCAAATAACTATCCGACGAAATTAAACCGAAGGGCGCGTGATCGAAAGTAGGCCGTGACAGAGGCTTGGAGGAAGGGACGAAGGATGATGGCAAATTAAAGGGTGTCGGACATGGAGCGGTTGGTGGCTGCGTTAGAACCTTTGGACTGTAGTTGGATGTAAGTCCAAGGAGGAGTGGCTCCGCCATGGAGCCACCGGAAAACGGACCTAAAAACCGACAAACTACAGATGATGGAGAAGCAAAACCCTAGAGAGTGATTTTTAGAGAGAGAATTAGTGTTTTTTTCTTGATTCCCCTCAGCGCGAGCCCTAAGAGCCGGATGATGTTCATATGTATACATATAATTAATATATGATTACTTATATAAAAGTTATATAGATTTTTTTAAATAATACTCCAATTAAGATGTATTTTTTTTCAAAAAACTTGGTTAATCATCAGATAATAAGGGATTAAGCTAATTCCAAAATTCACCAACTATACCGTAATCCCAATCACTTCGCATCTAACCTAAATCCCAGTCTACAACTATCAATACTCGGAATAAAAACCAAGAACACCTTGAGCCAAGTTGAAATCAATATAATCTTTGTATTTCTATCACTAATTATTAAAAATCTACTCAATCAATAGTATATCAGCACTTAAGTGTCATCAAGTCACAATACCTCATTTTCAAGACAACACAAATTCATTCGGAGGGCGAAGGCAGACAGGAACTGTTCCGCTCTTATCAAAATACGCTTCAAGCTTTGCATTGTCAGGGATTCGAGTGGGCAGTGGGATTTCCCTTCTGAACTCTCCCGAGGGACAATGCTTTGGAGCTGGATCAGTGAGCTTGAACGTCCGATCACTTCTCTAAATAAATGACATGCATGATGTGCTCACATACGATATCTTCACGACACCGTGCGTGAGATTGTTCCACCAATGGATTTTCATCTTCTCAGGATCGGCGAAAGGTAAAGTAACAAGTATCAAGTATCCTTCTTCATCCTCGTGAATAGCTTTAGCAGCCGAACAGGGCCGTATACATTTCTCATCACACCGATAAACTCACTCAACCAAGGAGGCTCAATAGGATGGAAATCTGCTGCATCTTGATGTCGATATCCATAAGATCATTAGGCAAAATGCAATCTTCGTCATTTCCATGTGCAAAAAGATTTTTCCTCTTCTTGTTAGAAACGGCTAGAAGATCTATTCCGTTTCCATTTACATGGTTCGATGGCTGAGTTGATAAATTCAAACCAGACCCATTAAGTAGTTTCTTTACAGGAGGGTGCGAATTATTTTTTAATGAGGGAAATGTTCTTTCGAGCTCGAATTATCTTTTGCCTCGGGTGGGATACAAAATTTAATATCTCTACCAGTCAGTTCGACCCACTTCTGTTCATTCTCATCGAGGCACATGAGATTGGGCGAAGGGACAAGTTCTATCCCGTGTAAACACTGTGGATTAGAGAGTCCCCTATAGTACTTTCGCTGCATTTTGTGAGAACGCACAAACCCCTTATCGACACTAAATGGAAATGGACGCTGACCTGGGCGAGCATGGCCATTCATGTAACTTCGCAACTGCATCTTACCGAGTGCATTCTCGGGCCTCTCCTTAAAAACCCACATATAGATATTCTCCATATCATGCTGCACTAGGAATACATCAAGTTGGAGATCGGACTTTTCAAAGCCAGAAAACCCCATTACTATCCAAAACTACGTTGCACTTCGATTTTTCTTTCAACACAGGCTTGATATAGAAACTAAAGAAGAACCAAGCTCCCCACACATTGTCCAATCTCTTGGCGCACTTCTGCCCGATTTTAGGCAAATCGATAAGTTTATCGGAATCATTAACTTGGTGACCTAGCCCTACCTCAAGCATATCGAAAGAATCGTGGTTCCATGACGGAGGAGGAGGGCTTCGCTAAGTGGACAACGAAAGATTAATATCCGGTGGTCCGGAAAGAATAACTTGCCTATTCATATCTCGTTCAAGCTGTTGGGAAATTTAATGTTTAGATTTTGATGAATGCCATGTAAAAATTAGACTAGAAAGTTGACACCCCATTTTTCTTGTAATTTGTATTGTAATAGATAGGGTTGTACGAGCTGAGTCAAGTCAGCTATGCCTGGATATACAAAATATCAACTGAAGACTGAAATGAAGACTCTGCTGTGAAACAACTGAGTATGGCAAGGAGGAGAAGTCAAGAACTCGGCTGAAGGAGTATCAGCTGTGATACAGCTGTGTGAAGTGTTAGTCAAGTCAACTCAAGAAGCCAAGTCTCAAGTTGAAGTGACAGATGAGTCATCCATTGACGAAGCTCACTCAAGTCACCTGGGAAGTTAGAGAACTGCGAATCAAGTCAAGACATCTCAAAGAATCCGTTGCCTACGTTAAGTCAATAATATTACCTAAACAAGTAATACTTCCATGCTATCATGTCTTAAAGTGCTCAGTCCCAGAAGCGTGCAAAAGGAATAAACCAATAGGAAGCACTGCACCTTGTGTCAGAACCTGGAAAGCTGCAAGACATTTAATACGAGGAAATGTCAACATCAAGGACTGCAACAAGACAAACCAACGAACACAAGTGACTTTTGAAAATCAGCCTATCTCTTCAACGGGCAGATTTTTGAAAGTTCACTGTAAAAGGCTGAGGAATCACTTTAAGAAAGGGTTGCCTTGCATACCTAAGATAACAAGCATTATTTAAACTGTAACCTGCAAAATATTCTCAAGTTATTCAAGCAAATCCTCAAGCCTAAATTTCGAAGGAAATCGATCCAACACCAAGCTGTGAAGGAAAGACAACTTCAAACTGTTGAAGAAGAAACTTTTGAAGAATCAAAAGGGATCTACATTCCAAGGAGGATTGTAGAAAGATTTAAGGTCGAACCAGTCTCAAGTTATTGGAGGGCTTCGTGATCAAATCCAAAAAGCTTGAGCAAGTGAGCTGAAGTAGCAAGGCAACCGCCCTGTGAAGAAGCTGAGTCGGACGAGAAGCCAGCTTTGTGACCAAGGCATCTCCGGACTGAGTCCCAAAGGATCAAGTCAAAGGATCAAGTCAGCTGTGTGATCAAGACTTGTATCTGGACTGATAACCACTTTGTACTCTGATCAATACTTAGTGGATTCCTCCAGGAGTTGGAGAAGAGAGGAGTAGAAGAATTACCCCATCTTCGAACCTTTATAAAAATTATTGTGTCATTTACATTTCAGCATTTAATTTTGGCATATCATTCTATATCTGCTGATAATTTGTTATCCAACTGATAATTAACAAAGTGCTAAAACCAAGTGTTAAAATAAACTTAAACCAAATTCAAGGGTGTTAAGTCTTCTGCTGAAAATTTCATCACAGCCAAGTTAAGGTTTAGACTAAACAACTGAGTTATTCTATCAACAGCTCAATCGAGTTTATTGAGTGGCTAACTCTGCTGGTTAACTAACTTAGCTGTCCCTCAAGGACTTAGTTGTGTATTTAACTCTGTAATATTTTAAAAAGGGCTAAAATCAAAAAGTTGGTAAGATTTATTCAACCCCCCCTTTTAAATCTTACTCACACCCCTTGGGACTTACACAAGCTCATCATGAGACGTAGCAATTGAATCCATAGACAAGAATGTTGATGGTGGATAATTCTCAATACTTAAGCTTGTCAAAAAATCTTCCCCCATTTCCTAAACCTAATCCTCTTATTAAAAATATAGGTTTATATTAAAGCAATCAACAATTCCAATATTCAACTAAAAACCCCACCGAAATCAAGGGGGAAAAATAGCATCCTTTCTACAGAAGTTCCAAAGCAAGGAACACCTATAAAAACACCACAGGACTCATCTTCTCACGCAAATACTTCAAGTGGATAACAATATCAATTTCAATATTCTCACATAAGGTTTTACCTTATTAAATCGAGGTACGGAAATGGCTAACTTGAATATCCTTCAAAGTTTTACCTTTAAGATTTTCCATTTATTTATTTCTCGAAGATCTATACTATTATTTGTTTGCTTAATTCCTTGAATGCTAGTTTTTTGAATAAGTGCGAATATATATATATAAAAAAATGAAAAGAGAGTAATCCTGATCACAGGCAGATCAGATAACCAAAAGAAAGCCTGGAAATAATGTCAACAACCAAAACGAAGTGGTCACAAGCCGACCAAATGGCTGAATGGTTGGGGCCTCGTTAAAACCTTCCAAGGTAAAACCACCTTGTGGGAAAAACCTTGGAAGGAAAAAAAGAGTACCCCCAGGAAAAAGGCGTCTAAAAAAGAAACCTAAAGCAGATGGGCGCATTAAGTAACAAACCTATAGGTGGATTAGCCAACATAATCATCGGTGAGGTAGTGAAGAATGTATCGTGGCGGGACGCCCACCAGCGCCACTCTCGGTCTTCTTGCTCGGCATGATGTCACGCCACCCGATTGCCTTCGCGAAAGATATGAGAGACTACAAGATCAATGCCACCGAAAGCGGATGCAAGGTTTGGCGCCAATAGCTAAGATGGTGCCATGGGACCTCCATCGTTCTCTTCTCCAAAGAGTTCACCACATACATCGAATCCGATTCGGCCAAAGTTGCGTCCATCCTTTTGCAAATGCGTAATGAATCGCCCACATTGCTGCAACCAATTCGGCTTCAAATGCGTACTGCCGAACCACGTGATGGACAAAGCATCCGCGAAAGAATCCTCTACAATTCCGGAAGACACCTTTGTTTAGATTGCCCGCGCCCCTGAAGCGCCGCCATCCGTATTAACCTTGATCCAACCTGGGAGGGGTTTTTGCCACTGGACCTCCACAATCTTCGGAGCATGCCTGGCCCTTCCGAGAACTCTTAAACCACGCAGGATAAAGAGGTCCTGCTGATCATTATTCATGCATCCCTGGTCCAAAGTTGCTGATTCAGCAATGAGTACCTGAAGGTGGATGAGAGCCGCCTCTGGAGTCCAGATTTTATTGTTGAAAATAAGCTCATTACGGATGTGCCAAATAAGCCAGATGCAGGATAATATTGCCACACACCAAAGGAAAGCGACCTGGTCACTAAAATGAAGAGACATAAGTCGTACCAGCAGTTCATTGAAATTGTAAGTCTGGAAGGGGTGCACGTGAAAGGCTTGGAAGATCCAACGCCATATATGCCCTGCAAAAACGCAAGAAACAAATAAGTGATCAATCGATTCCCCCGATTCCCTACAAAGAACACAAACCGAAGGGCCAGTAAAACTTCCCCTAGCTCGTAAAGAATCCTGGACTGCCAATCGGTTGTGTATAGCCCTCCATGTCACCACTGATCTTCGTTCCGGGATATGCTGGGACCAAATCCAAGAACCCCACCGATCGGCCGGCGCTGGGGCATAAATAATTATAAGCCGTCTTGAGGTAATCGAACCATCCTCTCGAGTTCATCCAAACACGAGTATCCCGGGATGTAGGCGCAATTGGGACGCGCACAATAGCTCGAACTAGCTCCAAATAAGCCTCCACAAAGGGGAGGGTGAAGTGCCAGGATCCATCATAAAAGTAATCAGAGATACGTTGCTGGAATAAATATCTATAATCCTCTGGAATGCCAATTCTGTCAGCAATGGAGTATCCCAACCAATTTTCAATCCAAAATAATACCTCGGAATTGGCGTCCGGGATCCAACGAGCACCATCCAAGCAATCGAAATACGGGTTTAATCCGGCCAAATAGAAGAAGGAAGAAAGGACCTCCTGATATCCCCATTTCTAGTAAAGTACCATTGTCCGAGGGTCCCGAAAACCACCAAGTCCGAGTTCGAACCTTCCAAATTTCATTAGGAAAGCCTTGTTAGCAACCATGATCGATCGCACGCCCTATCCTCCTCCTCGCCCGGGCGTGCATGTATTCCAGATTGACTACTACCTTTCCTTTAGAATTCACATCCCCCGTCCAAATGAAATTACGCATGGCTTTATCCATTTGTTTTAGCAAAGGTGGCAGGCCATTTGTAAATCATCATGGAGTGCACGAAAGAACTAGTTATCACCGAGTTAACAAGGCAAACCCTACCAAAGAAGGGAGAGAGACGAGCCTTTCCATCGTCGAAACTTAAGGATTATCTTGTCAAAGATAGTCAGTAAATCCGCGACCTTTGAGCCGCCTTGAAGATTGGAGCGCCCAAGTAGATGGTGGGGAACGCCCCTCAACAGTGCAGCCCGCCATACGGTTAATTCCTTGAATGCTAGTAACAATCCATACGGTTGGAGACAAGACTAACCACTACTCTAATATTATCAATTTTTCAAGATTCATCAAACTCTAGATCTGTTAATTCCAAACTCAAGTGTTGCTTACTTATCACAAGATCACAAAACGAGAATTACCTTTAAGTAAATTCACATGGCAAAGACGTCTTTGCACAAGAGCCCCCAAGATACAAACAAGAGAGATGTGTTCATGGTCTAATAAAAAGTACGCATTTGTCTTGAATTTTTTTTCTTCTCGCCTGCTATCCTTTCTATTTTAGTTCTCTCGCCAGTCCCCGTTTCGATACATTTTCGAATCGAAGTATCACAGTTAATTTTCACAAAGCCATCCATCGGTGGGGTCCATTTTTCCGGGAGCACTTCGTTCCTAGTCAAACTTATCTTAGCGCCATCCTCAAGTACAGCGTGAAATTCCGTAAGCCGTTGCATGGCAATGTCTAAGCAAGATTTGTGATCAATTTGTTGATTCTGGAAAACTAGCTTGTTGCGGGCGAACCATGCCATCCATAGGGTCATTGCGAACAGGTCATGAGAATCCTGATCTTTTGTAACCATAATGAAGTTGATCCAGTCCGCTATCGTTTCCCGTTTCATTCTTTCATCTGGCTCTATTCGTAGTGGTGAGACCGCCCATAGGAAGGTGACCCATGGGCAATCCCGTAGCGCATGTTCCGGAGTTTCGATAGCGGTACCACACCGACGACATCCCGGTTCGGACGTAGCCTTTCTCCGCATTAAGTTCGAGGATGTGGGGAGAGCCCCATGGATACATCTCCACAAGAAAGTCTGCACATTGGGAGGGACCCTAAGGTGCCAAAGCCAGCTCCAAATTTTGTTGCGTTCTCTCGACGTCGATGGCACGCCTTCCCCATATCTCTGCTAGAACCTTCGCAATTTGGTATCCCGACTTCACCGTAAAGAACCATTTTTGTGTAGTGCCATACTATTCGGTCCTGGCGATCTGCGGCGAATAGGGATGGTTTTGATGGCTTTTATGTCCTCCGTGCAAAACCATTCATGTAGTAGCGTGAAATTCCATGACTTGGTCTCCCAATTAATGAGATCCGCAACCAGTTTACCCGCTCGATCCGACTGGATGTTTTCGTTGGTGCGAAAGTGGGGGCGGTCGGGGATCCAAGGGTCTTCCCAAATGCGGACCTTTATTCCATTCCCAATGTTCCAACAGAATCCTTTCAACACGACTTTTCTCGCCCGCTACTATACTTCTCCAAGCGTAAGATGGATTATAGCCTATAGGAGCGTTTAGGCAAGAAGTGTTCGGAAAGTATCTAGCTTTAAGTCATTTTGCCAATAGGGAATTTTCATCCTGCATGAGGCGCCAACATTGTTTTGCGAGGAGAGCTTCATTAAAACATTTCATATCCCGAAAACCTAAGCCCCCGTCCGATTTAGTCCGACTCATTTTTTTCCAACTACACCAATGGATTCTCGTGTTCGTCTTCTTTTTGACCCCAAAAAAAATTACTTACCAAGGAGTTGATCGAATCGCATGTGGTAGAGGGGAGTAAAAAGCAGCCCATTAGGTACGTCGGGATCGCTTGTGGTAGAGGGGAGTAAAAAGCAGCCCATTAGGTACGTCGGGATCGCTTGGGCAATGGATTTGATCAGGACCATTTTTCCGGCAGCGGATAGGAGGCGCCCTTTCCAATTTTTTAATTTCTTCCTCACCCTATCAATCACCCCATTAAAGATGTCCTTCTTTTTTCGCCCAACCACAGTAGGAAGTCCGAGGTAGATAGCTAGTTTTTCCACCAAGTTCACCCCCATATGGTCTGCCAAAACCTGCCGCTTAGAAATATCAATTCCTTTGCTGAAGGAAATTTCGGATTTTTCCATGCTTATCCGTTGTCCTGAAGCTCCTTCGTAGCATTTTATGATTTCTCTAGTTTTTTCGATTTCCTGTATAGTCGCCCTACCAAAAATGATGCTGTCGTCGGCGAAGAAGAGATGCGAGATCGATGGCGCCCGTCGGCAAATTCTGACCCCATGGAGATTTCCATTCAATTCCGCTTTCCTAATTAGCGCGGAGAAAGCCTCTGCACAAAAAAGAAAAAGATACGGGGAGAGCGGGTCTCCTTGTCGGCCCACGAGATGGGTAAAATGTGTCACCCTCATGGTAGTTAATAAGAATAGAAAAAGAAACAGATTCCACACATCGCATAATGAGATTGACAAATCTATCATCAATACCGAGTTTTAACATAGCGTGTTTCAAAAATTTCTATTCAACCCGGTCATAGGCTTTGCTCATGTCCAGTTTAAGGGCGAAAGAACCTTTATTTTTAGCCTGATTATGCTTCATAGAATGAAAAATTTCGAAAGCGAGCAAAGCATTATCAGTAATGAGTCTGCCGGGAACGAAAGCGGATTGGGTATGATATATAAGAGCCGGAAGGATCGATTTTAGTCTATTAGCAATGGTGTTGGTGATAATTTTGAAAATTACGTTACATAAACTAATAGGCCTAAAATCAGTGACGCAAATCGGGTCTTTCTTTTTAGGAATAAGGACAATTAACGTATGGTTTAAATCTCTAGGATTGGAGTGACCATTTAGCACATTAAGAATTACAGAGAGAATATCAGTGTGAATAAAAGTGGTGGAGCACCAACTTGCATATATGTACATACTGATTAGACTTATATATATATAATATATATACTTATATGTGATATATGTATTCACTTAAACAACTAAATTCCTTGTATATTTTAACAATATTTCATTATTATCTCACCTTGATAAATATGTTCATGCCACCTTTCACATTTAAGCTTATCACGTGTAATCTAATGACTCCCATTCTTCTAAGCATTTAAGCTCATCTCGTGTAATCTAGTGACTCTCATTATTCTAATATTACGTGTGACCTATTCATTTTCATATTTCTAAAGCACCACGTGAAATACAGTACTAGTAGTTTGACACTTAAATATTCTTATTTCAACGTATGATCAATTGCTTAAGTTAAAAATCCGTCACGTAGAACTATATGAAATTAGTTTCCAACATCAAGATATTAATCATTCCATATAAAAGGAAACAAACTATGAAAATGCCAATATTAATGCAAGTACCACATACACAACATTTGATGCATTCACAATATTGGAAAAATGATTTTTTTTTGGCTTTTGAAATTTCTCTCTCCATTAGCAATCACGATCGCCGACTGCCTTTTGGATACTTTCTGGTCGTCTCCTCCGGCTGCTCCCATGGAAGACCGCCCTTTTACGGGTACACATCGAATTTTGCTCCACCCCCACGTCCCAGACATCAGGATTGATCGCCCTTATCGGACCACCTGCAAAATGCGTCGTCTTCTCCAAATGAAGTTGCGGTAGCAACCTTGCGTGATGATGACGATGAGCTCCTCTGATTCAACAGCTGTTCCTCCGTTAGATGCTCATATCACTAGGGTTTCTGATTCGAAAACCCTAACCCAGCCCACGTCAGCCAACCATAAAAGTTCGCAGCACGGCGACGGAGGATCAACGTCTTTTTCGTGGTTTGGGATTCTGTCGAACTTTGTTCCTTCCAGGCGCGGTTCTGAAGCTTCTCAGTCGACCTTTCCCTTCGCAGGACTTATCCCACGGGAAAATTACATGCAACCCATGCATGTCCCTCCGTCGGTGGATTTTGAAATAGGCACTAAGGGGTCTACGCCTCCTCAACATCTCGGTTGCGGGCGTTTATTTGCCCCATGGTGCCACTTTCCATGGGGGTGCTTGGCCCCACCATGTGTCCTTATGAGGGCCTACGCCACTGCCTTCTAGAGTGGTCCCCTCCCAGGGGAGTGATGACCCCTGCCACAGTCTCCCATCCTCAGGGCATTCCTCCTGCAGATCTATCTCCCCAGATTGTTGGTCTACCTCCGTCAGCAACAGCTAAATCCGAAACTAACCTGCGACATTTGGCTCATATTCCCAAACCTAGTTTGGGACATACTTTTGCTAATATTGTTTCAGGTATCAACCCAACTATGGATTCTTCCACCCAGGCCACAGGTAATTTTACCACATTTTCCAAAATGGTTTATGGTAAATCCCATTCTATCCCTAAATCGGCTCATATTCCCACCTAGTTTGGGACATATCAACAACGCCTTGTGGAATTTTCTTATTCTTTAATTGAACGGGTTCTTTTGGGGAAAGGTAACAAGCCATGGGCCACTATGCTTTTGCATAAACGCCTATCAGAATTATGGGATATTAAAAATGATTGGAAATTAATTCCCTTGGGCAAGGGATTTTTTGTGTCAAGTTGTTTAATGCGCAGGACCGAGCTCGAGCTCAGCAACGTACAAACTGGATGCTTAACCCGGGAACTATTCGTCTCCATGGGTGCCAAATTTCAACCCTTACAAAGTCCAAACTTCTATGGCCAGTGTTTGGGTACAAATATTCGAGCTTAGTTTGGAATATTGGGACCCCAGTACGATCTAGGGGTTGCCAGCGCTATTGGAAACCCACTACAGATCGATCAGCGTTCACTTGATGGTTCTTTGGGTCATTTTGTTCGTGTACTGGTGGACATTGATCTTTCCAAACCTTTTGAGGATCACATTATGGTGGAACGCACGGGCAAGTGTTCATTTGTGTCAGTCACTTATGAGAAACTCCCGGAGTTTTGTTCTAGATGTGGTATTACGGGACATTCGACAACATCTTGCCGGCTTCATAAAGCGGGTAATCCGGCTACGGAAAGATGGGATTCACCTTTCCAGGGACGTTCACGTGCGCTAGGTGCTTGCCCCACCTCAGTGCAGCGAGGACGTTCCAAGGTTCGTAAAGTTTATCGTCCTGTGCAGCAGGACAAGGGCAAGATCGTTGACGACTCAATGGGAAATACGGGTTCGGCTATGCACGCAGGTTCCCTCGCTGGTGCAATTGTCACTTGCCTTCTGATACACACACCAGTAACAGTTTTGCGGCTCTCGCTTCAGAAGACATCCCGAATTAACACTCTTCAGATTCTCAATCCGATTATCCAGCAAGGGGTTCAATACCCAGGGCCTCCACTTCCAACACTGGAAATGTCTCACATATCCTTTCTATTACTGTTCATCATCCGTTAGAAAAGCCTATCCAGATCTTCACTCGTGCTTTTTGGGACTGTTCTCTGGACTCTGCCAAATCCAGGCTAATTCAGAGTGTCAACCAAGGTCCTTCACCAACAATTCATGACATTGATATTGAACCAGAAGAACGTCCAGGGCCAAATGAGCATGATTTTGCAGCTTCAAAAAGATGGACAGGATTATGCAGATGAGGTAGCCAATACGTAGTCGTCCGAATCTGCAGCACATCATACTCCTGTCTTTACCGTGAGATCTTCACGGGCACCACCCCCTCCACCATCTCAATGAATTGCATCTTCAGGAATATCCGGGGGATTGAGAACATTGCATCTCGCAATGTTCTTAAGGCGTTATGTCAAAAACATAAACCTTCCATTTTAGCGATTTGTGAGCCTAAGGTGGACATTTTTTTGATTTCGGCGGCTTATTGGAATTCTTTGGGATTGACGTTTGTGGCGTAGAATTTCCGAGCCAACGAACGTCCGTTATCCGGGTCTTCGTGATCTTTGGCATCTCTGTCATGTCGAGGTTTGGTCTTCAACTCAATGCATTGTTCTTCAAGTTCAATTTGGTTCCATGGTTTTTCATATTGGTTTTACTCATGGTTTGTGTGATCATACTGCTTGTCGCGCGCTCTGGTTGGATTTGAGGAATTTGGGTCTTACTGATCTGCTTATTATTGGGGATTTAATGCGGTATTGGGACATCATGAGCGCTCTGGAAGTGATATTTTATCCCAAGCCTCTTGTCAAGATTTCAGGGATTTCCTAGAGGATGCTGGATTGTTCGCGGTACTGACTACGGGGAAGTCATTTACTTGGTGCTCCCCCCGAAGGCCTCTATCTCTCCTCCAGGCTAAGTTATATCGGGCTCTAGCTACTTGTCAATTTTTCTCTTTTTGGCAGGTTGTTAAGGGCTTAGTGCTTCCTCGCATCGGGTCTGATCACCACCCAATTTTGGTTTCTTACTCTACTTCCATTAGTAGGGGTCCGGTGCCATTTCGCTTTCAGCGTATGTGGGTACATCATGACACATTTCGGGATTTGGTTACTACCTCTTGGTCTGCGCCTTCAATGGCCCAACCCTCTATTGGGCGTTATGTGGAAGCTAAAGAGGTTGAGGCAGGACATTAAGGTTTGGAACAAGGATGTTTTTGGAGATGTGAATCGCAAGGTAGAATATCAAATGGAACAGGTTCGTCAGATTCAGGCAGATATTGAGAGCATGGGTTATACAGCTGCCCATCGGGATCAGGAGATGGAAGCCCAGAAGCGTCTCTCTCAGACTTTGCTACTTCAATCTGAATTCCTTAAGCAAAGGTCTCGCACGGCTTGGCTTAAGGATGGGGATTGTAACACGGCATATTTTCATTGTCAGAGTCAGATTCGTTGTGGGCGATCAGGGATTCAGGGTCTCATGGTGGACGGTGTTTACACGGACGATAAAACAGTGCTTGGGAATCATATTATTTCATTTTCAAGGAGCTCTTTGCGGATAATGAGAGCATCACTCTGGATTACTCCACTATTACTCCACTCTGGATGACAATGCTAGACTGACTGTCATTCCATCTGATACAGAGATTAAGGAAGCAGTATCTGATATGGATTCGGATAGCTCGCCAGGGCCAGACGGTTTCAGTGGGATATTCTACTGCCACTTCTGGGATGTTATTTCAGTTGAGGTGATCGCCGCGATCAAATTTTTCTTCATTAATTCGTCACTACCTTTGGGATTGAACGCTAGTTTTATGGCGTTAATCCCAAAGACCAAGGATGCAAATGTTATTGAGAACTTTTGGGTTCGATTATCACTACATATTTATCACCTACTCAGTTCGGATTTGTCCCTGGAAGACAGATTCATGACTGTATTGCTCTGGTATCTGAAGGATTCAATATCTTACATGGTAGATTGGATATGAATATGATCTTGAAGATTGATATCTGTAAGGCATTTGATACACTGAAATGGGATTTCTTACTTCACGTCTTGCGGCGCTTTGGTTTCTCTGAGATCTTCATCCACTGGTGGATGTTATTCTTCGGTCATCCCGAATTTCAGTTCTTCTGAATGGGACATCGTTGGGGTACTTCCCTTGTTTTAGAGGAGTTCGATAAGGTGATCCTTTATCCCCGTTGTTGTTTTGGCATCGTAGATGAGGTTCTTGGTAAATTTATCGATGTTGCGGTTGAGCACAATAGACTCGCTCCGTTTGTCGGGCCCAGACGCATAATCTTTCCACCATCTATCCTATACGCTGACGATATTGTTATTATGAATGGAGCTTCTTCAGCAAACGCCCGTATTCTTCTACAGATTCTCAACCTCTATGCTGATATTTCGGGCCAAGCTTTCAATCCTCGTAAATCCAAAGTTTATTTTGGCACTCGGGTCTCATCTCATATTCATGGAAGAGTGCAGATAATAATGGGGATTCAGCCCGGGATGTTCCCTACAGTTTATTTAGGCGCTCCTATCTTCAAAGGGGCCCCTAAGGTTGTGGATCTTCAGCCCGTGTTTGATAAGATCATCCTTAAATTCAGAAGATGGAAAGGTTCATCTCTTTCCCTTATTGGTCGTGTTTGCTTGGTTAATTTGGTGATTACTAGCTCGTTTGTCCATACTATGATGATATACAAATGGCCCCACACTTTGCTCATGCAAATGGAAAGGGCAATGCATAACTTCATTTGGTCTGGGCATGTGAATTCTAAGGGTTCGATGACGGTTAACTGGAACCGGTGTTGTACACCTCGGACTGAAGGGGGGTTGGGCATTAAATCGATCATGGCGGCTAACACAACTTTCTTGATGAAAATGGGTTGGAAGGTCATGAGCTCGGAGTCGGTGACTTTCATCACACTTAGGCATCGATTTTTGGCGGCAGATGGGATGGCCCGGAGGTCTTTTATTCCTTCTTCTATCTGGACTGGGATTAAACCTTTTATCTCATCTTGCTTGGAGGATTCGCGTTGGATCTTGGGAGCTAATTCCGAGGTACTATTTTGGATTGATAATTGGCTGAGGTTATTCTATTACTGACCGTATTGGTATTCCAGAAGAATATAGATACCTATTCCGACATCACATCTTAGACTACTTTTATGATGGGAAATGGCATTTCACATTCTCATTTGTGGAGACTTATTTGGATCTAGTTCGGGCGATTGTATGAGTCCCCATCGCCCCTAACTCTAGGGATACTCGTGTTTGGTTGAATTCAGAGGACGGTTCGATTACTTCTAAGGCCGCATATGATCACGTGCGTCCTAAGTACCCAACGGTCAAATGGGGTTCTTGGATTTGGTCGAGGCACATCCCAAAACGGAGATCGGTGGTGGCGTGGAGGGGTATCCACAATCGATTGGCTGTCTTGGATTTATTACGAGCCAAGGAAAGTTTTACTGGCCCTTCGATTTGCGTTCTTTGTTGTGAATTTGCAGAATCGATTGATCATTTATTTGTCTCATGTGTCTTCGCAGGGGCTCTCTTGCGATGGATTTTTACCTCATTTAACGTTCACCAATTCTAGGCCAACAGCTTCAATGAATTCCTGGTACGGCTAATGAATTTTCAAATTCAGTGAGCAGGTTTCCTTCCTCTGGTGGGTGGCTTTCCTTTCATGTATATGGCTCATTTGGCATATCCGAAATGAGATAGTATTTCATAGCAAAATTTGGACAATCGACAATCCATCTGGAAGTATTCATTGTAGAAGCATCATCATTGGACCGGGGTTGTATGCATAACAACCAACAGGACCTCCTTATCCTGCATAGGCTGAAAGTTCCAGGACACCCAAGACAGGCCCCGAAGATTGTGGAGGTTAACTGGCAAAAACCCCTCCCGGGCTGGATCAAGGTCAACACGGACGGAAGTTCCTCTGGAGCACCGGGGAGACTTACTGCTTCAGGGGTTTTCCAAAATTGTAGAGGTTTTTTCCGAGGATGTTTTGTACATCATTGTGGTTCGGGTTACGCATTTGAGGCTGAACTGATGGCTGCAATGTGGGCAATCCAGTATGCTTCTAGAAAAGGTTGGACACAACTTTGGCTGGAGTCGGATTCTATGTATGTGGTTAACATGCTGGAGACGAGATCCACGGAGGTCCCGTGGTGCCACCTCAGTAATTGGCATTACACTTTACATCTGCTCGCCCATATGGATTTTGTGGTCTCACATATATTTCGGGAAGGCAATCGTGTGGCGGACATACTTAGCAAGAAGACGGAGTATGGCACATGGTGGGGCGTCCCACCACAGGACATTATTGATTGTATTACTGATGACTATGTTGGCCAATCCACCTATAGGTTTGTTAGTTAGCACGTGTTGCTTCTTCATTTCTGGACGCCTGAGGGGTACTCTTTTTCCTTTCAGGGGTTTTTTCCACAAGGGTGGGTTTTACCCTGTAAGGTTTTAACGAGGCCTCAACCATTCAGCCATTTGGTCGGCTTGTGACCATTTTGCATTCGTTTTTGACATTGTTTTCAGGCTTTCTATTGGTTACCTGATCAGCCTGTGATCAGAAATATTCTTTTTTCATTTTTTATATATTATTCTCATTTATTAAAAAAACAATATTGGACAAATGAATAGCTTGAGGCTTGGATATTACAATCCATGCTGCAAAAGAGTGTAATCTTTCTCCTCTTTTGAATTGGAACACCATCAAAAGAAAACCATGGACCATTTGTTGGTTTGGAGGATGGATCTGAAGGACAAAGACGAGGACGTGGTCCTTCTGCTTCTGGTTCCATATCTTCTTCAGAACTTTCAGAAACTAGTTCAGTATATTGCTGGCTTGTTTCTAGAGTATCTCCGGCCATATGTATAGCGAATAGACAAAGAACATCGAGTTCACACTTAGCATCATAAAATTCTTCTCCCGATAGGGATGATTTAGCATCCTCAAAATCTGATTCTCTTTCAGATTGGGAAGATGTGGTTTCTTTATGGTCTGATTTTTCTGAAAGTGGTATTGGATTATTTTCTGGGATCAGATATGGTCTGACCATGAAGGATTCTGTTGGTTTTTTCTCTTCAGACTTGGAAAAGGATGGAGGTATCTCATGACTCTTTGGAGGTGGTTGGCTTTTTAGAGTAGAAAGCTTTTTCTTTTGTTTTTTTAGGAATATCAAGTGGAATACTTGAAGCCATGCCTAAATAAGTTGGATAATTTGGAGGAGATATAGGAGGTGATTCATATTTAGAACTATAACTGGGAAAGAAGGATAAAGACTTACTTTCATTGCTCCTACCTCTTTCGATTTGAGAAAGTTCCTTCTTTAGTCTCCTTATCTAAGCTTCTTTATGCATGAACTCCGCTCCAAATTGGTTTTGTTCAATAAAACTCCTCAGATCTTTGTCCAGCTGGTTGATATTATCTTTCAGCTTTTCATATATCTGTTGGAGTTGATTCTCTACAGTATTAACCTTGGACTGGTTAGATTGAACTATTGTGAGAATCTGTGAGACCTTAGAGTCAATCACCTGTAGGGACTTGTTTTGGGCAAAGACGTTGGCAGTTTGCCAATTTAGCACTTCTGCTTTAGTGGGACCCTTTATTTGTTCGTAATGGTCCACAGAGGTGCTTTGCACAAAAAGTTTGGATGTAATCCTCTGTTGAGTGTCAACCTTCCATTCTAAAGATGGAAACTCTGCTTCATATTTGAACATGAAATAAGGTTGGAGAACAAGAGGAGTAGGAGGAGAAGGTGTCTTAATTTCTTTCTGACACCCGTATTTTTCCTTTTGAAGGATATCTTACCCTTTTCTGTGACATGGTAAGGGTTGTGGACTTAGATCCGGAGGGTCATGTTTATCATCTGGCCTACAACGTGGTTGCCTTGTGTTTTTCTTCTTTCTACTTCTTCTACGTATATGCTCTTCTTCATCAGAGTCTGATTCTTCTCCACAAGAACATTCTGGATAACACGTGGATGGATCAACATCCCATACAAAATGACCATTAACTCTGTTAGTGTAAATATGGGATCCATTTGGGCAAAAACATGTGATTGGAACGCTTGTGGATGCATTGACCTCAACGGGATAAACCATCAGCTGGAATTCAGGATTTGAAGATCTTGTGCTTGATGGTGTCTGATAGATCATCTTCACACGTCCATCCTTCAACATTTGAATTTAAAGTCGGTTGCTTGGACCGTTTCTGACTATTGGTGAAGGGACTCATAGTTGGTGATCCATTCTTTTGGAATAAGTTGCTCCAAGTCTTGTCTCTTGATTTGTCTGGGTATCTGGATGATTGTAGGGACGTCAGATCCAGTCTCAACAAGGACCATCAAAGCATATTTTATGCCTTGATTCTGCAGATCTAAGCTATGATCTTGCAACCTGTATACATCTTGGTGAGGAAGGGTTGCTATGATGGAATTTGAGATCTGATCTGCTCCAGAAATTTAAACTTGCACCTTGAAGGCCGATGCAAGGGTTGGATCGCTCAAGGATACTGCAAAGTTGGGCAAGAAAGTGACCACAACACTTCCGGTGTTGAGTGTGGGGAGAACTGTACCAATAATTGCATGCTCATATTGGAGAAACCGAGTATCTAGGAGAGCAATTCTTGCAGATACTGGAAGACCTTTCCTTCCATGGTAAGAAAGAACAAGTCGTATAGCTCCAAGGTAGAGATGAGTATAACCTTCCAATCTCCATCGTGTGATGAACTCGGGTTGGAATGGACAGTGTGATGTACTGATCTTGTTGAGTTGAAGGAAGACCACAGATATATTCTTTTGGTCGAGTACTCTTGTTGAAGATAATGGATTTGATGTGTTTGGGCCAAGATCCACGATTTATGTATATATTATATTAACTAAAAATTGGGGGAACAATTTGTTCTATGACAATGCTACTTGGAATAGTAGAGTATTCTATGGTACTTTCGATATGACTAGTAGAAAATCTAGGTAGGGAAAGAGAAGAAGATATACTATGTATTTCGCTAAAAATGATATCAAGAGAGCTATTCGAGGATTGGGATTTCATATCAATGGGAATGCCTCTTCTACTCACCATCTTAGCTGGATCTAACCATTTTCTAACAAATTCTCTAGGGGCACGACAGAACAAACCTGGCTTTGATACCACGAGGTGCCGGGAGCCCCACAACCCCATACCCTTAGACGGTCTTAGCCACTCCATGAGGTAAAGAGAGTATGACACTACCATGAGACCTACTGCACCTTAGCCAAAGCTGCACTCCTTGCATGGACAGCGTTCCGGTACAGTCTCACAATAAGGCCATACATCCAAAACTTCAAAGAATTCTAACCATTGTATGGATTGAGGGGACCGTGCCTAATAATATTATGCCAGGTACTTCAATCATGGTTCTGATGTACAGGATCCTCAAAGAGGCAAATAAATAGCATACTTCATGAAGAAGATCGAAGAATTTGAAAGATAATTGCAGATTAGTTAAGACGCTTTTGAAGAGACATAAAAGAGATTAGAAACTCATATTTTGTAAAAGGAAGATTTTATTCTAATTTCCGTCTGAGTTTTCCATACAACTGAAGAGGTCTTTATATAGGCCCCATGTATAAAACAAGGAAGTGACACGTGTCCCTATTACAAGACACCTCGCTAGACACGAGTTGCCTTCTTAGACCTTCTTCATGAGAACCAGACATGTGTCCACTAACAAGACACCTATCACGTACACATGCCACCTGCATGGACACCTTAAACAGGAAGCTGACACGTGTCCACTAAAAGGACACTTATAACAACAAGCTAACATGTGTCCCATAAAAAGACACTTACAACACCAAGCTGACACGTGTCCCTTAAAAGGACACTTACATACTGACACATGTTAAAATACAAGGATAAGAAACTGACATGTGTCCAACAAAAGGACATTTACATAAACTGACATGTGTCCACTAAAAGGACACTATTATTACAAACTAATATGTGTCCATTATAAGGATGCACCTATACAGGGTTGACATCATCCTTTCATCATGGATTGTAGTGGTAGTCGTAGTATTCCTTTGACCAAGGTTCTGTCCAAAATAATCCAAAGATGTCCCAATCAATGTGAAGCATCTTCAACAAGCCATGGGTCTTGGGAATCTGGCTCGAACATCTGAGTATCTGTGTCACCTTCTTGGTTATCTTCTCGTTGGTGACTTGACTTGGGTTCATCAACACATGGATTTATCACGAGTGATGTATATATAGGCTCTGGTCTAGGTGGGTTTGGTGGGAGCTTGTTAAGAAACCGGAGATGCATGCGTAATTCATTAACCTCAAGCTGCTGGATGGTGATTGTTCCTAATAAAACCTTCCATTTAAAATGTAAAAATGTCGGTTTAAATCGGTACCCTTTCCCATTATGAAATACGGGTGCAGTACCATGACAATGTATAAATCCGGGACATCTTTCTTCTGATCCACTTCTGCATGTAACATTTCCTTCCAATTTTGAATCTTATCATACCATTCTAGAAAAGTCCAGAGATTGGATGATTGGTTGACCGGATTTTGGAGCAATGATAACATACTTCTAACGAGCATTTCCACTGAATGATAGTTGAGGGTGGAAAGACACCACAAATGCCATAGACCATCTTTTGGAATAGGAGTAGTAGTGGAAATGGTAAGGATCTCATAAAAAGGTTTATCTGGATAAAAACATGCCCTCTAGAAGGGATATTAACTTGATTAACAAATTTGGCTAAGTGATAAAACATAAAATATTTTGCATAATTTTGTAAATAACTTAGGTCTTTGAAAGGTGTCACTTAGGTCTTTGAAAGGTGTTTTGTGGGGGAAATTGGACAGATAATCTGGAACAAGATTTTGATTTCCTTTAATATGTTGAACTGTGAACTGATACTTGGAAAACCAATCTTTAAGTCGCAACAATTGTTTCTCTGGAACACCCTTGTTCTTGAGCTCAATAATTGTTGGAAATGATGTATTATCCATTTGAATTATGAAATGGTGACCAATAAGATGAAATTCAAACTTCTTGATCCCATTCTTCACAACAAGAATTTCTTTATAGACAACATGATAATGCTTTTCAGGATCTTTGAATTGTCCACTTGCATGTGCACAATAAAAGATTTTCTCATCTTATTTTTCAAGCAAAATGGCTCCCCAATAATCATCACTAGCATCAGTCTAGAGAATCATTTGTCCTGTACTTGGAATTTTCAATGGTTCCAGCATTCTTCTTAAGCATCTTTGAAAGCTGGGCTAGTATATCCGGAGCAATCCGGAATGAAGTCTCTGATATAATTAACAATTCTAAGGAATTGTTGAATCTGTTTGATTGACAAGTTTTCATCCGAAAACTTTAGCATTTCCTGAGCAATGTGCGGACCGGGCTGATACTCTCCATCGATTATTTTCATTCCTAAAAATTCAATATTTGTTTGACCAATAGAGCTCTTTTTTTTAAATAGCATGATACAATATCCAAGAACTAGTGTAGCAAAGCCTCATGATCTTGTTTATTTGATGAGAACAGTAAGATGTCATCAATGCAAATTGGGGTGGTATGTAGGATAAGTAATGTTGTCATAGAACAAATTGTTCCTCCAGTTGTTAGTTCATATAATATATACAAAAATCGAGTATCTTGGCCCAAACACGTCGAATCTATTATCTTCAACAAGAGTACTCGACCAAAAAAGTACATCCAATTGTCCAGAATGGATCACTGTGATCTTCCTTCAACTCAACAAGGGCAGTACATCACACTTTCTATTCCACCCGAGTTCATCACACGATGGAGATTGGAAGGTTATACTCATCTCCACTTTGGAGCTGTACGACTTGGAAGGAAAGGTCTTCTAGTATCTGCAAGAATTGGTCTCCTAGATACCCAGTTTCTCCAATATGAGCATGCATTTATTGGTACAGCTCTCTACACTTAACGCCGGAAGTGTGATCCAACTCTTGCATCTGCCTTTATGGTGCAAGTTCAACTTTCTGGAGCAGATCAAATCTCAAATTCCATCATAGCAACCTTTCATCACCAAGTTGTATACAGCTTGCAAGATCACAACCTAGATCTGCAAAATCAAGGGATAAAAGATGCTTTGATGGTCCTTGTAGAGTCAGGATCTGACGTCCCTACAATCATCCAGATACCCAGACAAATCAGGAGAAAATATTTGCAGCAACTTGTTCTAAAAGAATGGATCACCAACTATGAGTCCCTTCACCAACATTCAGAAATTGTGCAAGCAATCGACTTTAAATTTCAAATGTTGAAGGATGGATGCGTGAAGACAATCTATTAGACACCATCTAGCTCAAGACCTTCAAATCCTGATTCCAACTGATGGTTTATCCAGTTGAGGTTAATGCATCTACAAGAATACCAATCGCATGATTTCGACCAAATGGATCCCATATTTATACTGACAGAGCACATGGCCATTTTGTATGGGACATTGATCCATCCATATGCGATCCAAAATGCTCTTGTGGAGAAGAATCAGACTCTGATGAAGAAGAGCATATACGGAGAAGTCTTCTCTTATGTCTTCTAGGTGTTTGGTTGGCTGCCCAATAGTCCAAGATCCCTAATTTCACGTCTCAAGACTTCTATTCATAATCCCACAAACTTCAAGAAAAAAGAATAAAACTTCTTGTTTTGTCCGCCCATGATGCGCAAGCGCCGCTGATCAAGAATCGTCGGCCGGCCGCGTAGTGCTAGAAATGGGGCGTTGTAACGCCATCTTGATGCTCTTCGGCGCTGCAGCGCCAAGGATAGGGCGCTGCAGCGCCAGCCCGTTGTTCGCTACTTCCTTGATTTCGACCTCCGCGCTGCGCGCGGGGGAGGGGACGCAGCGGCGCCTCCATTTTTGCTGGGTAACTTGCATTTTTTTCCTTCTTCAAGTGCGATTTCTTCCTTCCAAATGTGTTTTTCATCGTTTTTATCATTTTTCGACTACCAGAACGTGTATTGACTCCTAAACGACACCTAAGAAAATAAAATAGACTCTAATGACTCTAAAACACCCAAAATTAATACAAAATACTAGTCTAAAATACTCTATTAGTTGGTAAAATACCAACTTAACAAATATCCCCAAACTTAAACTATCGCTTGTCCTCAAGCAATTACAAACTCTTGAAGAAAACAAAATATACAAGACACAAAAATAAAGACAACTAATACGAACATGCTAACTGCAAAACTTCACAACTAAAATCATTTGTCTCAATACTCATTTCACTACTAATCAAACATGCATTTTAACATTGTGATCAAAAGTGTGGAATGTTCATGCCAACTCCTTTTACTTTATTCAAATAGATTCACGAAATCAAATGATCCAGTTTCTAAATATCAAGATGAGATGTTTATCGGATTCCATAAGCTTGTCATTCACACTAATCTCCACTAATGTAGGCTAATGTAACACAAGGATTAATAGGACTTTCAAAGCTTGTAATGTGGGCTTAGGGTAAGGTAGGAAAATATAGGATTAAGTGGCTCACTCACCCAAACACATAATTATCACTTCAGATCACCAATCGCCAAATAAAATAGCTACCTTCACTTTTGTTGAATTCTCGACTGTTCTCCCTTTATGAGCCTCCATTTTTTATTATTATTTTTTTTTTGAAACCCCAAACTTATTCTTTTGCATATTTTTACATATGGGGTTTCATATTTTCTTTTTCTCGGCAACTTCATGCAAGTGACACATACCCTACTTATCATACCATCCTCAACCTTCAACATTCTTCTATACTTTGTGTATGAGTTATGGGTAATTAAGATTTTCACATTTAAGTTCAAGGTATAAGATTGGTTGCCAAGGAATGGGTTTAACAAGCTCAAAGGGGACACTAGTGAAAATATATAATATAAAGGTAGGTATTTTTTGCTCTAGCTTATTCAAAGATGGCCTAAATCATTTCATTAATGTTACTTCACCTAGGATTTCGCCTCGACTAGTGAACAGACAAGTTCTAGAATCCGGTGGGATCATACATGAAACACTCAACTTCATAAATCATTTTCAAATAAATTAACAAAATTATGCATGAAGATGAAATTAATGGAACAAATCATAGATCACCACTCAAAAAAATGCTCTTTTGATCGTTCAACTCATAATCGACAAATTTACTTAGTCATGGAGTTCTACAGTTCAACAGATGACTCGACTTGACAATTTTTTTTTACTCGACGCAATAGACAAAAATAGACAAATACAGATTACTACACCCCCCAAACTTAGAATAAACATTGTCCCCAATGGAGACTGAGAGAGACTTTCCTAGTAGCCGAAATGCCTAGGACTTCTTATCGGAGTCGTGTGGTGGAAGGTGGGCAATAGGGCCCGGTGGTGGTGGTGTTGGGAACTAGAACTGTGGGTACGTCTGGCTATATATCTGGACGAGAACTCTGTTGTGCTCATTTACATATTCTTCCCGTGCCGTGCAACTCTGTGGCGTTGCTCTTCTACAAAGGCATCAGTCATGCGACGATGGGCCCTCCTCAATTCTTGTACCTCTCAAACTAACTCATCTGAAGGGTCGTCATGCGAGCCTATAGAACGAGAATGGCCCGCTACTGAACCAGATGAAGCGTCAACGCTATGTGATTGGGCCTGCGCAGCGGGCTCAATAAGTGGGAGGACAAAATCTGGATCACGGATGTATCCCGCACCTTTCGGGTCAAGCACACCGTCGGCCCACTCCTCATAAGAAGCGATAATGGCAGAATCAATAGGCCCTTTAGACCGCTCCAATGGTTCATTCTTATCCCACGTGATTTTTTCTTTTTTTACACAGACCACAAATAAAAGCCGGCATGGCCAATCCCCCTGATTTATAGTGTCGGATGGTGTAGTGGAGGGATTGTGCAATAATCACTGTTGGATCAAACTGGATGCTAGTAACAATGGCATAAAGCAGATAAGCTCGATTCTTCGTGACATTGCTGATATGCTTGGTTGGCATTAAGTTGTGACAAATGAAGTGGAACCAAGCACGTCCATAACGACTCAGCTTAGTATGAGAAAAGGCAAGAGATCCGCCCGAGACCTTGGTGGGTCGCAATTTTGTGCCTGGGCGACAAAGAGCATGACAAATCATCTCTAAATCTGGTGGCTGAGAAATGAACTCGGTATAAGGCGAGTGATCCAACTCAGGTAATCCATAATACTATCGAATTGTTGATGGATCAATCAACACGTCATCACCACGTACATGAATTTCTTCGGGATTGTCAATTGTGAAATTTGCATTTGCATAGAATTCCCAAACCACATTTGGTGCATATGGTCTGGGTTGAGCACAAAGCTTTTTCAGCGTCTTTGGTTGATCATATTTGCAAGATCACCAACCCGTGAACCCGGTTGCAACCCCCGCTCCGCAGTTATGCTCTTTGTGCTTAATTTATCATAGAAAAGATCTTGTGCCTCTAAGCTAATGAAACTGTGGCGATCAAATTCAGCGGATGTACTAGCTTTGTTCTTTCCCTTGCTTGTGGTTTTCGGTTTCCCCATCTAAATGATCTTAAAATGCCCTGGGAAAATTAAACAAAACAAGACAACACGTGGAAACAAGCAATACGAATTAGGGGTTAGAAATTCTCGCAATATCCCAAAAATATACATCCATGTCATAAATTCATGATCAAATTGCACCTAGTGAACAATGAGAACAAGAATGAAATGCATAGGTGTAAAATTTTTCATTAACACATTTTGACAAACACCTTGTGGGCATAGTGATAAACAAGACATGAACACCAAATTCGAAGATTAATTCATGCCCAATAATCAATACCAACCTAATTCTAGCACAAAAAATCATATATCTCAACAATTCATCAAGCAATTTATCATTAATTTTGAAATTAAAAGGGATATTGAAGCATTCTTCACACTAGGGTAATTATTGGGGAGAAAGGTGTACAATTGAGCCAACTTACCTAAATGATAGAGAAGATGAAGATGAAGATGCTCAAATGCTCCCTTGAATGATGCAAGATTGAAGGTTTGTGTGTGTTAGTGTATAGAGAAGATGAGAGAGGGGCGAGAGAGTGATGTGTTTGTGTGAGAAATAAAAGGCATGTTCAGCCCTTTAAGGGCCTTAGGCCGGTCGAGCGCCAAGGATGGCGCGCTGCAGCGCCACTTTTTTTTTCTCGATTTTTTTTTTTTTATAAAAAACTTTTTTAATTAAAAATAAACAAGAAAAATCAAATAAAATAAAATCACAAACTAGAACTAAAACACACGAAAAATCGATTGGGTTGCCTCCCAAGAACCGCTAAATTTATAGTCGTTAGCCGGACTAATTACTCGGGCTCAAGAATTTGCGTCACCAAGTGGAAGATTTAAAACCTTCCTTGCTTCATCCCCGAAGTAATGTTTTAAACATTGCCCGTTCACTTGGAATGAATCCCCATCTTTACCTCATAACGTCACGACACCATAGGGAAATACCGTTCAATTACAAACGGTCCGGACCATCGTGATTTAAGCTTACCTGGGAACAATTTCAATCTAGAATTGAACAATAAAACATGTTGGCCGGGTAAGAATTCGCGTCGCAAAATCATTTGATCATGCCATTTTTTGTTTTTTGTTTATAAATGTTGGCATTTTCATATGATTCATGACGAGATTCTTCCATTTTGTTCAATTAAAGTAATCGGTTTTCACCGGCCTCTTTCAAGTCAAAATTCAATTTCTTTATTGCCCAATAACCACGATGCTCAAGTTCAATCGGCAAATGGCACGCTTTACCAAACACCAATCGATGTGGTGACATACCAATGGGTGTTTTATAAGCCGTGCGATAAGCCCATAAAACATCATCGAGCTTTTGTGCCCAATCTTTTCGATTAAAACTCACTGTTTTCTCAAGAATTTGTTTAACTTCACGATTGGAAATTTCCGCTTGACCATTAGATTGAGGGTGGTAACCAAACGCAATCTTATGACGCACACCAAATTTAGCGATAAGGTTATTAGATAATTTATTACAAAAATGCGTACCTTCATCACTTACAATTGCTCGAGGAATACCAAACTGAGTGAAAATATGCTTGTGTAAGAATTTTAGTACTACCTTGGCATCATTCGTTGGTGTAGCAATCGCCTCCACCCACTTGGAGACATAGTCAACCGCGAGCAAAATGTACATATTTCCATAAGAAGCCGGAAATGGCTCCATAAAATCGATACCCCACACATCAAACAATTCCACCTCCATTATATTTGTCAAAGGAAGCTCATGACGCCGTGAAATATTACCAACCCGCTGACATCTATCACAAGTCTTTACAAAAGCATAACAATCTTTGAATAAAGTTGGCCAATAAAAACCAGATTGTAGTACTTTTGCAGCTGTTCGGGTTGGGCCAAAATGTCCCCCGTAAGATGAGGAATGACAATACTGGAGAATTTCTCCAATTTCTTCCTTGGGAACACAACGGCGAATGATAGAATCAGTGCATCTTTTAAACAACAACGGATCATCCCACAAATAGGACTTAACATCATGTAGGAATTTTTTTCTTTTGATGTGAAGTCAAGTCCGGTGGAAGAACTCCACCTGCGAGGTAATTAACAAAATCTGCGTACCAAGGTAATGATGTTTCGGCACGCATGATTTGTTCATCGGGAAATGTTTATTTTATTGGGCTTTCAATTACCTCGTGAGATTGCTCAAGGCGGGATAAATGATCGGCAACCACATTCTCACTCCCTTTTTTATCACGAATTTCAATATCAAATTCTTGTAAGAAGCAAAATCCATCGAATTAAGTGAGGTTTTGCGTCCTTCTTTGAGAAAAGATACCGAATTGCCGCATGATCCGTATAAACAATCACCTTGTACCCACCAAGTAAGCTCGAAATTTATCGAATGCAATAACTATCGCCAACATCTGTTTTTCTGTGGTGGTGTAGTTTTGTTGGGCATTGTCCATGGTCCGACTCGCATAGCAAATAGCCTTAAAAAAATTGTCTCGCCTTTGACCAAGAACGGCACCCACTGCATAATCACTTGCATCACATGAGCTCAAATGGTTGTGTCCAATCAGGCACTACCATAATAGGAGCTGAAACAAGTGCCTTTTTATCTGTTCAAATGCCTACAAACATGACTCATTAAAGCAAAAGATAGCATCTTTTTCAAGGAGATTACAAAAGAGGTTTAATAATTTTTGAAAAATCTTTTCTGAATCTTCTGTAAAATCCTGCATGCCCTAAAAAGCTTCTTATTCCTTTCACATTTGAAGGCGGGGGTTGCTTTTCAATAGCTACAACCTTCGCCCTGTCAACTTCCAAACCTATACAAGAAATACGATGCACAAGTACAATCCCTTCTTTGACCATAAAGTGACATTTTTCCCAATTAATTACAAGATTAGTTTCCTCACAACGTTGCAAAACAAGAGATAAGTTATGCAAACAATGGTCAAAAGAAGATCCAAAAATAGAAAAATCATCCATTTTTTTTTGAATAAATGCGAAATATTATTAAAAAATGAAAATATAGTCATCCTGATCACAGGCTGATCAGGTAGCCAAAAGAAAGCCTAAAAACAACGTCATAAAAGAAAGCGAAATGGTCACAAGCCGACCCAATGGCTGAAAGGTTGGAGCCTCGTTAAAACCTTCCAAGGTAAAACCCACCTTTGTGGGAAAAATCCTTGAAAGGAAAAAGAGTACCCCCCAGAATAGGCGTCCCAGATAGTGAAAGCAAGTCTAAAGCAAGACACACTAGCTAACAAACCTATAGGTGGATTGGCCAACATAGTCATCAGTAAGGTAATGTACCAGCTCTTCCGGAGGGATGCCCCACCTTTCCCGTACTCCGTCTTCTTGGTCAACATGTCTGCCACCCGATTGCCTTCCCAAAAAATATGTCAGACCACAAAATCCATATGAGCGAGGAGATGCAAGGTGTAACGCCAACGACTAAGGTGGTGCCAGGGGACCTCCGTCGATCTCTTCTCCAGCAAGTTCACCACATACATTGAATCTGACTCTAACCAAAGTTGTGTCCAACCCTTGTCAGAAGCATACTGGATCGCCCACATTGATGCGGCCAATTCAGCTTCAAATGCATATCCCGAACCACAATGATGTACGAAACAACCCCAAAAAAATCCTCTACAATTTCGGAAGACCCCAGAAGCAGTGATCCTACCCGGCACCCCCAAAGAACTTCCATCCGTGTTTACCTTAATCCAGCCCGGGAGGGGTTTTTGCCAGTTAACCTCAACAATCTTCGGTGCTTGCCTAGCCCGCCTAGGAACTCGAAGCCTACGCAGGATGAGAAGGTCTTGTTGATCGTTATGCATGCATCCCCGATCCAATGATGATGATTCTACAATGAGTACCCGAAGATGGATAATCGCCGCGTCAACTGTCCAAGTTTTGTTGTGAAAAACCAATTCATTCCGGATATGCCAGAGGAGCCATATGCAGGAAAGAATTGCCACACGCCAGAGGAAAGAAACATGCTCGCTGAATTGAAAGTTCATTAGGCGCACCAAGAATTCATTAAAGTTGTTGGCCTCAAATGGGTAAACGTTAAACAAGTCAAAAATCCATCGCCAGAGAGCCCCTGCAAAGACACAAGAGACAAATAAGTGGTCAACCGATTCTGCAGATTCACAACAAAGAGCACAAATTGAGGGGCCTGTAAAACATCCCCTGGCATGTAATAAGTCCTGGACAGCCAATCGATTGTGAATAGCTCGCCATGCCATCACCGATCGCTGCTCCGGGATGTGTTGCGACCAAATCCAAGAACCCCGCTTTACCGCCGGATACTTGGGGCGCACGTGATCATAGACGACGCCGAGGTCACCAAACCATCCTCTGAATTCAACCATACACTTGTATCCCTTGAGTTAGTGGCAATAGGGACGCGTACAATAGCCCGAACTAGATCCAAATAAGCCTCCATAAATGAGAAAGTGAAGTGTCAGGTCCCGTCATAAAAGTAGTCCGAAATGCGATGCTGGAACAAATATCTATACTCCTCTGGGATACCAATTCTGTCTGCTATAGAATAGCCCAACCAGTTATCAATCCAAAATAATACCTCGGAATTAGAACCTGGGATCCATTGATAGTCAACCAAGCAAGATGAAATGAAAGGTTTAATCCCAGCCCATATCAAAAAAGGGATAAACGACCTCCGGACTGCCAAATCCGCAGTCAAGAAGCGTCGTCTAAGAGTGGTGTAGATCACCGAGTCTGAGGTCATTACCTTCCAGCACAGTTTCATCAAGAAAGTCGTATTAGCCGCAACAACCGATCGAACTCCCAAACCCCCTTCAGTCCTTGGTGTGCAGCACCGGTTCTAATTGACTGCCACCGAACCCTTTGAATTCACATTCCCAGTCCAAATGAAGTTACACATTGCCCTTTCCATTTGCTTGAGCAATGTGTAGGGCCATTTGTAGACCATCATTGTGTGCAAAACGAACTAGTAATCACCGAATTAACGAGGCAAACTCAACCAGCAAGGGAAAGAGACGAACCTTTCCATTGTCTGAATTTGAGGATAACCTTATCAAATACCGACTGAAGATTTGCAACCTTAGGGGCACCTTTGAAGGTAGGGGCGCCTAGATAAACCGTGGCAAACGTCCCGGGCTGTATCCCCATGATAGACTGCACCCTCCCACGGACATGTGATGATACCCGGGTGCCAAAATATACTTTAGATTTAAGAGGGTTGAACGCTTGGCTCGAAATATCGGCATAAAGGTTAAGAATCTGAAGAAGGATACGGGCGTTGGCCGAAGAAGCTCCACACATAATCACAATATCATCGGCGTATAAAATGGATGATGGAAAAATGATGCGTCTGGGCACCATGAACGGAGCGATCCGATTCTGCTAGACCACAACTTCAATAAATTTATTAAGTACCTCTTCTGCGATGCAAAATAGCAACGGAGATAGAGGACCACCTTGTCTAACTCCTCTAAAATAGGGAAAAAACCCCACCGGCGTCCCATTTAGTAGAACTGAAACTCTGGATGACCGAAGAATAACATCCACCCAATTGGGCAAAAGTTCTCAATAGCATTAGCATCTAAATCTTTAGGATGAGCGCCATGAAGCTAGCGTTCAAACCCAAAGGTAGGGACGAGCTAATGAAGAAAAACCTGACCGCGGCGATCACCTCGACAGAAATGATATCCCAGAAGTGGCGATAGAAATTCCCACTGAAACCGTCAGGCCTTGGAGAGCTATCTGAATCCATATCCAACGGAATGACCGTCAAGCTAGTATTATCCGATGCCCCTACCCTGGGGAAATAACCTGATCAATAATAGTGTAATCTAAAATGTTTGCCCTAGTATCCGCAAAGAGCTCTTCGTAAAAAGAAACAATGTGATTCCGAAGAACTGTTGTATCATCAGTATAACTGACGTCCACCATAAGACCCTGAATCCCCGATCGTCCACTGCGAATCTGGCTACGATGATGAAAAAATGTCATATTATGGTCCCTATCCTTAAGCCAAGCCGAGCGTGCCTTTTGCTTAAGGAATTCAGATTGTAATAGGAACGTCTGAGACAATCGCTTCTAGGCGTCCACTTCCTGGTCACGATGAGCAGCCGTATAGCCCAAATTTTGAATATCTGCCTGCATCTGACGAACCTGCTCCATCTGATACTCCACCCTACGATTAACGTCCCCAAAAACATCCCTGTTCTAGACCTTAATAACCTGTCGCAACCTTTTGAGCTTTCCCATAACGCGCAACAGAGGGTTATGCGCGTGAAAAGGAGAAACCCAAGAGGTGGTAACCAACTCACGGAAAGTATCATGATAAACCCACATATGCTGAAAATGAAATGGGACCGGACCCCTGCTAATGGAAGAAGAACAAGAAACCAAAATTGGGTAATGGTCGGACCCAATTCGTGGAAGAACTATTGTGACGCACGGGGCCGAAGAGGGCGGGGAGTGATCGCCGGTGCAAGAAGGCACGGACAAGGAGCGGCTCCTGCCAGGCTTCTAGGCGGAGGCGAACATAAATGAACTGATCCCACACCCCAAAAAGAGGAGATTCTGAGACTATATAGGTATGGGACTATACAGTTGAGGAGAGCTTAAAAGATTTGATAGGTACTACTCATATCAACAAGATGCATCTTCTTTTCTGGTGCTCATCATATAAAAACTCTGAAGTTAAGCGTGTTTGGCCCGGAGCAATTATATGATGGGTGACCCCCTGGGAAGCTGCTCTCAGGGTGCGCGTGAGTGAGGACAAAGCGCAATGGGAAGACTTGTGTTGGTTTGTGGGGACAAGTCATCAATCTCGAAGCGGGCGGGATGAAAATATTGTGACGGATGGTATCGAGCAGGACCTCTCCTAAGACGGGGTGGTTCGGGGACGAACAACAAGCGGAAGGCGTGTGGGCATGTGACGCCTTGGGCAGAAGAGAGCGGGGAGTGATCGCCGGTGCAAGAAAGCACGGACAAGGAGCGGCTCCTGGCAGGCTTCTAGGCGGAGGCGAACATAAATGAACTGATCCCACACCTGAAAAAGAGGAGATTTTGAGACTGTATAGGTATGGGACTATACAGTTCAGGAGAGCTTAAAAGATTTGATAGGTACTACTCATATCAACAAGATGCATCTTCTTTTCTGGTGCTCATCATATAAAAACTCGGAAGTTAAGCGTGCTTGGCCCGGAGCAATTATATGATGGGTGACCCCCTCAAAGTCAAGCTTGCTCTCGAGTGCGCGTGAGTGAGGACAAAGCGCGCTGGGAAGACTTGTGTTGGTTTGTGGGGACAGTCGTCGATCTGGAAGGCGGGTCATTATAACTATGCCCTTGACAAGTTGCCAAAGAGAGAAAAATTGACAAGTTGCTAGGGCTCGATCCAATTTAGCCTGAAGTAAGGATAGAGGCCTTTGGGTGGAGCACCAATTAATAAGTTCCCCGTAGTCGGAACATCAAACAACCCAGCATCCTCCAAGTAATCCCTGAAATCCTGACAAGAAGCTTGGGATAGAGTACTACTGCCAGAGCGCTCATGATGTCCTAGGACCGCATTAAAGTCCCCAATAAGCAGCAGATCAGTAAGACCCAAATTCCTCAAATCAAGCCATAGCGCGCGCCGAGCAGTGTGATCACACAAACCATGAGTAAAACCAACGTGGAAAGTCATAGAACCAAATTGTACTTGCAGAACAATACATTGGGTAGAGGACCAAACCTGATTAAGGACAGAGACACCAAAGATCACGAAGACCCAAATGTCTGGACGTCCATTTGCCCGAAAATTCTGAGTCACGAATCTCAACCCCAAGCTATTCCAGTAAGAATCCGAGATCGGTGAAATGTCCACTTTAGGCTCACAAATAGCCAAAATGGAAGGTTTGTGTTTTTGACATATCGCCTTAAGAACATTACGAGAGGCAATGTTCCCAATCCCCCGGATATTCCAGAAGATAAAATTCATTGAGACAGTGGGGGGTGGTGCCCGTGTTGATCGCACGGTAAAGACCGGAGTGTGGTGTGATGCCGAATCCGATGACTGCAAATTGGCCACTTCATCTACATAATCTGCCCATCGCTTTGAAACTGCAAAATCTAACTCATTCGGCCCTGGGCGGTTTGTTTCGATTACTGGTGATGGGCTCGTAGTGACACTCTGGATTAATCGTGATTTAGTGGAGTTGATGGAACTGTCCCGGAATGCACGACTGAGATCCCAACAAGCTTGTCCAATGGATATTGAACCGTAAGAGGCAGAATAGTGGAAATGGGGCCTGTGTTTGAGGAAGAGGTCTTCGGAACCGGTTCCCTTGCTGGATAATCGGACTGAGAGTCTGTCGATGGTTATCTGGGTTGTCGTCTGAAGCAAGGGCCTCAAAATTATTACTCGTCTGTATATATGTAGGGCAATTGACTATTGCACAGGTAGGAGAACCTGCTCGCATAGCCGAACACGTATTTCCCATTGAGTCATCAACGGCCTTGCCCTTGTCTTTGCCGCACAGACAGACGATAAACCTTGCGAACCCCGGGAGTGCCCTCTCTCGCACCGAACCGGAGGCGGTGTAGGGGCGCCCGGGACGCGTCCCTGGTCGGTGATACACACCTCTTCGTAGTTGGATTGCCCGCATTATTAAGGTGGCAAGAAGCTGTCGAATGTCCCGTAATGCCACATCTCGAACAAAACTCAGGGAGTTTCTGATAGCTGACTGACACAAAGGAGCACTGGCCAATGTGTTCCACCATCGAGCGAATGATGATCAATTTGTAGAGGATTTCCAAGAGCACTGGCAATCCCCAGGATGGTATTGGGATCCCAGTATTCCAAACTGAGCTCAAAGATTCGGTTCCAAACGCTGGCCACAGATGTTTGCACCTTGTAAGGAGTAAAATCCGGCACCCATAGAGATAGACGAATAGTCCCAGGTATGAGCATCCAATTTGTACGTTGCTGAGCTCGAGCTCGATCCTGCGCATTAAACAACTTGACACAAAAAAATCCCTTCCCCAAGGGAATTAATATCCAATCGTTTTTAATTCCCCATAGCTCTGATAGACGTTTATGCAAAAGCATAGTCGCCCATGGCTTGTTTTCTTTTCCCAAGATAACCCTTCCAATTAAAGAATAAGAAAATTTTGCGAGTCATTGTTGGTAAACATTTTCATCTAGAGCAAATCTCTTGTGAGACGGTCTCACGGATCTAAATCCGTGAGACGGATCTCCTAAGGACTCCGTCTTGAGAACATGAACCATGAAAATAAATTTAAAAATAATAATAAACCATGAAGAAACAAAAATAAACACTAAAAACATGACTATGAATAATAAACCCGAAAAATAAAAATAAATCCAAAAAAATAAAAAATAAACCCTAAAAAAAACTAAAAATACTAAAAACTCAAATCAATTAAAAATAAACCCAAGAAACAAAATAAACCCTAAAAAAAGAAATATAAACCCTAAGAAAAATAAAATCTGAAAAACAAAAACCTTTAAAACTTTATGTAAAGGCTCCGTCTCATGGATCTAAATCCGTGAGACCGTCTCACGCAAGTTTTTGCCTTTCATCTATAGTAACTGAATAGTAATCTCCTTTTCTGACCGGTTTAGGAATAGAGTGGGATTTACCAGAAACCATTTGGGAAAATGGGGTAAAATTACCTGGGGCCTGCGTGGTTGAATCCATAGATGGGTTGGTACCTGAAATAATTTTAGCAAAAGTATGGCCAAAATTTGCTTGAGCATTATTATTATTAGCCGAATGTCAGGGGTTCGATTCATAATCGGTTGTCGTTGGGGCAGAACATCCAACAAACTGAGGTCCAAACTTGGGAACAGCTTCTGGGCGGGGGAATGCAGGAGGGTTGTTCAGAGGATGGGAAACTGTGGCCCAGGGGACATCACCCCTCTCGGAAGGGGCTGCCCTGGGAGGGACGACGCCTGTTAGCCCCTCATGGGAACACGTAGAGGGGCTAGCACCCCCATGGTGAATGGCGATCATGGGGGTAAGATAAGGCCCCAGGCTGCAGGCTTGAAGAAGAGTAGTAGGGGCGCCCTTTGAGTACCATCCAGGCCTGCCGGACGCGAGGTAGACGATGGAGTCACCCTTTGGTGGCTGCTTCCATGAATATTAGCAGTGGACGTTGACGATGAGTGGAACTCCGGCGGGTTCTTCGACGGAAGGAAGTTCCAAGTCAGGCTGTAGAAGGTCGTGGAGCGTGCAGTTTCTGTAGAGGTTACGTTGTCGTCGCCGCCGTGTGGACCTACAGAACTTCCCTCGTTGGTGTTAATGGTGGCGCGCGCAACTGAAGTTGGAGGAACCTAAGGATAATTCCCAGAAACCCTAGTGCCATGCACCGATGAAGTATACGGAATAGAGTATCCCAATGAATACATCAGCATCGACGGGTGGTTGCTCCCTGCTGCCATCGGATATTCACCGGAGAAGACGACGTCCTACGGCGTATTTGATGGAATAGCTGATCGATCAATTTAGACAGGCTTAGGAGGAGGATCGAAGTTCGACGTATACCCGTAAAAGGGCGGCTCCGCCATGGAGCAGCCGTAGAAGACGATCGGAGAAAGGGAAAGGGGCAACGCGGCCGTGATCGTATTTTAGGATAATTATTCAAACTTGAATAACAATCAAATCTCCATGAAAAATCATCCATAAAAATCTCCATGATTTCCTCTACCATACCATGAAAAATCGCCATCATACACCTCTGAAAAGTAGCAGGTGCATTACGTAATCCAAATGGCATCCTGCGAAATGCAAAATTACCATATGGACATGTAAACATAGTGAAAATATGATTATCGTCTCCACACTGAATAATTATCAAATTATTGCTAAGTATTATAATATAATAGTCTAACTTTATTTAGAAATTCGAAAATGGATGGAGTTTATTACACTAGAATAAATATAGCAATTTAGAAAATAATACACAAGTAAAAATGATACTATCCAAATGATCAAATGAATTCTAGAGGTGTGATGAATCTAGTTTTCCCTTATGTTATCAATATGGTTTATCAATCACAAATTACCAATTTATAAATCAAGATTTCTACAATAATCATTTCCTCTCTCGAGTGCCAAATGATTGTAGATTTCAATTGGGAAATCAATATCTCTATAAAAATCACCAATTGAAATCTCAATAAACACTATGAATCATAATAAATGACTTCAAAGGATTCACAAATCTTTCAAAACATAAGTTCAAACATAGATTACATCAACCTATAGAATCTAAGAATTTAGCTCATAATGAAAGTGAATGAATCCATAGCAATACAACGCAACATCTCAAAAGATAGAAGAAAAACAATAAGATAAAGAAGTAAAGAGTAAAGGAAATCTTCTCTATTTCTAGATGATAGAGGCCTTCAATCTTCTTTCCCAAGTCTTCTCTTGTGTCTTTTAGGTGTTTGGTTGGCTGCCCAATGGTCCAAGATCCCAAATTTCACGCCCCAAGACTTCTATTTTTACCCCCACAAAAGTCCAAGAAAAAGGAATAAAACTTCTTGTTTTGTCCACCCAGTAGCGCCTCGGTGCCCACCGCAAATGTCAACCCGGCACTATAGAGCCATCTTGATGCTCCTTGGCGTTGCGGCACCAAGGATAGGGCGCTGCAGCGACCAACCCATTGTTCGATCCTGCCTTGATTTCGACCCCCGTGCTGTGGTGCCCCTATTTTTGTTGGGTAACTTGCGTTTTTTTCCTTCTTCCTTCAAGCCTTCCTGGTGCCTAAGCAAGTGATATTCCCCTCGTCGATTATGTATGCGGACGATATTGTGATTATGTGTGAGGCCTCCATGAGCAATGCACGTACCATCATTCAGATACTCAATCTCTATGCGGACATTTCGGGCATATTTTCAATCCTCATAAATCCAAAGTCTATTTTGGCAGTCGAGTTTCTAATTATGTGCGAGGTCGTATTCAGATGATTACAGGGATGCATATGGGCGCCCCTTCCCTACGGTCTATCTAGGCGCCCCTATCTTCAAGGGTGCGCCTAAAGTGGCGGATCTTCAAGCAGTCTTCGATAAGATTATTTTTAAGTTCAGAAGGTGGAAAGGGTCCTCTTTGTCTATTGTTGGCCGCATTTGTTTGGTGAATTCGGTGATTACCAGCTGCTTCGTACATACTATGATGGTGTACAAGTGGCCGAGAACATTGCTTCGGCAAATGGAAAAGGCCATGCGTAATTTCATCTGGACTAGTAATGTGAACTCTAAAGGTTCAGTGGTGGTGAACTGGAGTCGTTGTTGTATGCCACGGGCGGAAGGAGGCTTGGGCGTCCGGTCCATCATTGTCGCTAACAATGCCTTCCTTATGAAGATGGGTTGGAAGATTATGACCTCAAACTCTTTGGTTTACTGACACCTCGGAAAAGCGCTTTTCACTTCTGATGGGTCTCCATGTCGTTCATACATCCCCTCTTCCATCTGGAGGGGGGTTAGGCCTGGGATCTCGGGATTCTTGGAGGACTGCCGCTGGATTCCCAGATGCAACTCTGGCATTTTATTCTGGCTGGACAATTGACTGGGTTACACTGTTGCCGATAGGATTGATATCCCGCAGGAGTACAGGTATTTATTTCGGCAGCACATTTCAGATTACTTTTATGATGGGACTTGGCACTTCATTCTGTCATTTGTAGAGACATATTTGGATATGGTTCGAGATATTGTTAGAGTGCCCATCGCCCCGGATTCATCGGACACGCGGGCATGGCTATACTCCGATGATGGAATCGTTACCTCAAAGGCAGCTTACTCTTATCTTCGCCCTCACTCCCCTGTGGTTTAATGGGGTTCCTGGATCTGGTCGCCTCACATTCCGAAAAGACGTTCGATTGTGACTTGGCGCGCCATTCATAATCGTCTGGCGATTTTGGATATTCTGCAACCACGGGGTTCCTTCACAAGCCCCTCCGTTTGTGTTCTTTGTTGTACTGACGCGGAATCTGTTGATCATTTATTTGTCTCATGTGTTTTTGCAGAGGCCCTATGGAATTGGATTTTTTACACCTTTGATGTACACTACTTTAGAGCTTATAGCTTCAATGAATTCCTGGTGCGTTTAATGAGTTTTCATTTCAGTGAGCATGTTACCTTTCTTTGGCGGGTTGCAGTGTTATCCGGCATTTGGCTCATCTGGCAAATCAGAAATAATTTGACCTTCCATGACAAGATCTGGACATTAGAGACAGCCATCCTACGCCTTCGTGTTCTAATTCTGGAGTCATCTTCCTTGGACCGAGGTTGCATGCACAATGATCAAGGGGACCTTTTCATTCTCCGCCGACTTCAGGTTCCTGGGCGCCCAAGACAGGCACCGAAGATTGTGCAGGTTACTTGGCAGAAACCCTTGCCGGGCTGGATTAAAGTTAACACCGACGGCAGCGCAACGGGGTCGCCCGGGCGTCTCACGGCTTGTAGAGTTTTTTGCAACTGCAGAGGGTTCTTTCGCGGGTGCTTTGTGGAAAGTTGTGGTTTAGGTTTTGCTTTTGAGGCGGAATTGATGGCGGCCATTCGGGCCATTTATTACGCTTCTCAAGAAAATGAATCAACTATGGTTGGAATCGGATTCGGTCTATGTGGTGGAACTGCTGCGGAAAAGATCCACAGAGGTTCCTTGGCGTCATCTAAGCATGTGGCGATACACTCTGCATCTCCTTTCTCAGATGAATTTGGTGGTTTCGCACATCTTTAGGGAAGGCAACTGGGCAGCGGATATGCTGAGCAAGAAGACGGATGGAGGCACATGGTGGGGCGTCCCGCCCGCAGAGCTGCTACAATATCTCACTGATGACTATGTTGGCCAATCCAACTATAGGTTTGTTACTTAGTGCGCCACTGCTTCAGGTTTCTCTTCCCATTTTTTGGGGCGCCTGTTTCTTTCCTGGGGGTACTCTTTTTCCTTTCAAGGGTTTTTGCCACTAGGTGGATTTTACCTTAGGAGGTTTTAACGAGGCCCCAACCATTCAGCCATATGGTCAGCTTGTGACCATTTTGTTCTTGACAAATTTCCAGGAACCTTTTGTTTATGACATTATTTCCAGGCTTATTTTTGGTTACCTGATCAGCCTGTGATCAGGACAACTCTATTTTCATTTTTATAATAATTTGCGTTTATTCAAAAAATCATTTTTATCATTTTTCGACTACCAAAACCTGTATTGACTCCTAAACGACACCTAAGAAAATTAAATAGACTCTAATGACTCTAAAATACCCAAAATTAATACAAATCCTAGTCTAAAATATTCGATTAGCTGGTAAAATACCAACTTAACAATAACTCCAACTTTATAATGTTTCAACTCCATTATTTGTTCTTGGAGAAATTCACCAAAGGTTTATTGGAGATATTACTATTATCAACAAGTTGGCAGAGAAGGATATTTTGCCATGAAATATTGCTCTTTGACACGAAAAGATTTGGATAGGCATTTCAAGAGAATGTCTGAAAAGTTCTACATGCTGAATGGATACAATGATCCAAATCTCAAACGTGTCTATCTGGCATCTCTACCTAAAGAACCCTAGCCTGAGTTACACAGAATGATTCAAGCTTCGAGGAGGGAAGTCTCAAGAATCAGTCTAGGAGAAATCCACCAGATGACGTTTGCAACCCTAGACAAGATGTGTGAGCAACAAGTCTATATCAAGGATGTGCTTGATAAAAGAACTCTCCTCAAATCGGTATGCAAAAACTCTCATTTGGAGATAAAGTGCAAAGGAAAAGAGAATTGCACTTGTTCATCTTCGTCTTCCCGTAAAAAGATCAGAAAGATCAAGAAAAAGGCGAAAAGAAATAAAGCCTATCGATTTTTCAAAGGAAACCATTCAGAAAGAAGTCGATGAATAGGTGTTTCCTATGTGGAAGAAAAGTGCACTTTGCAAAGAATTGCCCTAATAAGAAAGACAAAGCAGCAAAATGGCATCTCAAGCATTCCCGCTTAATTATGCCAACATGGATGATGTTAATATTGAATCTTTATTTTCTGAACAAGACGAGAAGGATGAAGACACTGGATTTGCAATTCAATATTCGACTGATGACCAAGGACCAGAAGAAGAAGAAGATTCATCCTCAGAACTCCAGTCTTTATGATCAAGTCACAACCATCACTCAAGACAAGCTCTTTGATCCAAATATTGAAGTGCAAATTCTATCATCCAAGTATGATAGACCAATCAAGGCTGTTGGTGTATTTGATACAAGAGCCAGAAAGTCGATGATGAATCCTGACATACTACTTGAAGATGCTTAGCAAAGTAATCACAAATACTTTTATGCAGCTGATGGACAGACTTTCATACCTCACTCATTACAGAGAAGCTAGTTGGAATTCAACTCTTTCCGAAGTGTACTGTATGAATCAAGTTTATTGGCAGCAGACTCCATGGACAAAATATCTTGATAGGCTTCCATTTGTTCTTCCAAGCTAAAAGCTTACAGATTCTATCTCATGCGTTGAAGTACAAGAGACAATTCCAACCTTACACCACCATCCAGAAGATGTTTACTCTATCAGAAGCACCTCCAGAATACGGAGATATAACCAACCAGCTTCTCAAGTGTTGTGTAGACCCTCATGCAGATTTTTATCACCCAACACCACTTTGGAAAAATCCGGAGTTCTTTATTCAGCTCCCTTTCAAAAAGAATGAAGATGTAAATGCTACCAAGGCCACTCATCCAGGAATGACTCCAGAAGAGCTAAACCTTGCAAGACAAGAATGCAACCAGCTATTAGCACTTGGACTCATTGAGCCCACAAGTCCAATTGGGCTTGCCCTGCATTCTACATCAACAAAAGATCTGAATAGGTACGAGGGAAAAACAGGCTTGTTATTGATTACAAATCTCTTAACCATTTCCTCCTTGATGATAAGTTCCCTTTACCTAAAACTCAAATGTTTTTTTCCCAAGTCTCTAAAGCCCAAATATTTTAAAAGTTTGATTTGAAGTCAGGGTTTTGGCAATTGGGAATTGTCCCAGAGGATAGATATAAAATTGCTTTTTGCCTTCCTATAACCCAATACCAATGGACAGTCATGCCATTTGGTTTGAAGGATGCACCCTCCTTATTCCAAAAAGCAATGGCCCAAATTTTCGAACCTATCTTACATACCACACTAATCTACATTGATGATATCTTACTATTTTCATCAAACAAAAAAGAGCATGAGGCTTTGCTACACCAGTTCTTGGATATTGTTTAGTCACATGGTATCATGCTATCTGAAGAGGAGAGCTTTATTGGTCAAACAAATATTGAGTTTTCGGGAATGAAAATAATTGATGGAGAATATCAGCCCGGTCCGCACATTGCTCAGGAATTGCTAAAGTTTCCAGATGAAAACTTGTCAATCAAAGAGATTCAACAATTCCTTGGAATTGTTAATTATATCAGATACTTCATTCGAATTGCTCCATATATACTAGCCGTTTCAAAGATGCTTAAGAAGAATGCTACACTATGGGGATCATCCCAGACTAGAGTAGTTCAATAACTCAAACAAGTATGTCAAAATGCTCCGCCATTAAAAATCCCAAGTACAGGACAAAGGATTCTCCAGACTGACGCTAGTGATGAATATTGGGGAGCCATTTTGCTTGAGAAAGAAGATGGAAAAATCTTTTATTGTGGAAATGCAAGTGGACAGTTCAAAGATTCTGAGAAACATTACCATGTCTACAAAGAAATTCTTGCTGTGAAGAATGGATCAAGAAGTTTGAATTTCATCTTATTGGTCACCATTTCATAATTCAGATGGATAATACATCATTTTCGGTGATTATGGAGCTCAAGAACAAGGGTGTACCGAGAAACAATTCTTTGCGACTTCAAGATTGGTTTTCCAAGTATCGATTCACGATATAACATATTAAAGGAAATCACAATCTTGTTCCGTTATCATCCGAGATCACAACTATTACAGCTAGTATCATCGAAAGGTATTTTTCGAGTTAAATTAATGGCATATCCTGAAGGCCAATTTCCCCCCACAAAACACCTTTCAAAGACCTAAGTGAATAACAAAACTATGTAAAACATTTCATGTTTTATTACTGAGCCAAATTTGTTTTTCAAATTAATATCCCTTTCAAGAGGACATGTTTTTATCCGAGATAAACCTTTTTATGGGATCCTTATCATTTCCACTACTACTCCTATTCCAAAAGATGGCTTATGGTATTTGTGGTGTCTTTCCACCCTCTACTATCATTCAGTGAAAATGCCCGTTAGAAGTATGTTATCATTCCTCCGAAATCCGGTCAACTATCGTCGATTTTAAGACTTTTTTTTGAATGGTATGACAAGATTCAAAATTGGAAGGAAATGTTACAAGCGAGAAGTGTATCAGAACAAGGATGTCCCAGATTTATACATTGTCATGGTACTCCACCGGTATTTCACAATGGGAAAAGGGTATCGATTTATACCGACATCTTTACATTTCAAATGGAAGGTTTTATCACGAACAATCACCACCCGGCACACGAAGTTAATGAATTATGCATGCATCTTCCTGGTTCTTAACAAGATTCCACCAAAACCACTTAGACCGAGCTATAAACATCACTCGTGATAAATCCATGTATTCACGTGACTAACTAATTAACCAACTGGTTGTTCCACCTCGAATTGCTAAATCAGAAAATTTAAATATTCCATTGTTTCTTTTCCTGCTCTTTTAAGTAGTACTATAAATGCTTGTTTGTTGTTTGTTGCATCATGAAATAATAAAATAAAATTTTTATTTTAATAAATGTGCATTCCATCTCCCCCCGCCCACTGGGCTCGATGAACCTGAGTCAAGTTACCAACAAGAAGATAACCAAGAAGGTGACACAAATAATCAGATGTTCGAGCCAGATTCCCAAGACCCGTGGCTTGTTGAAGATGAAGATATTGATTGGGACGACTTTAGATTACGAAAGGATGATACCATTATGAAAGGATGATGCCAGCACTGTATAGGTGTCCTTATAATGGACACGTGTCAATTTGTAATAATAAGTGTCGTTTTAGTGGACACATGTCAGTTTATGATTGTAAGTGTCCTTTTGTTGGACACATGTCAACTTCTTATCCTTATAATGTAACATGTGTCAGTTGGTTGTTGTAAGTGTCATTTTAAGGGACACGTGTTAGCTTGGTGTTGTAAGTGTCTTTTTACGGGACACATGTCAGCTTGTTGTTGTAAGTGTCCTTTTAGTTGACACGTGTCAGCTTCCTGTTTAAGGTGTCCATGCAGATGATATGTGTACGTGATATGTGTCTTGATAGTGGACACATGTCTGGTTCTCATGAAGAAGGTCTAAGAAGGTAACACGTGTCTAGCAGAGGTGTCTTGTAATATGGACACATGTCACTTCCTTGTTTTGTACATGATAAAGACCTCTTCAGTTGTATGGAAAACTCAGACGGAAATCAGAATCAAATCTTCCTTTTACAAAATATGAGTTTCTAATTCTCTTTTATGTCTCTTGTTTTTAATAAATCAAAAATATATTAAAAAAAGAAAAAAGGAGTCCTGATCACAAGCCGACTAGGTAGCGAAAGGAAATAAAGTCAAAATGTATACCAGAAAGAAAAACGTACTGATCACAAGCCGACTAGTTAGCTAAATTGTTGGGGCCTCATTAAAATCTCTCAAGGTAAAAACCACCCTTGTGGGAAAAACCCTTGTGTACCCTCTATAAAGAAACGTCCATAGAGATAGAACAAGAAACACAAGGACGTGTTATCTAACGAATGCGAAAGTGGGTCGCCAACATAATCCTCTGTGGAGCAGGGGACACAATATCTTCTCGGGGAACGCCCACTAAATCTCCTCGCAATTTCACCTTTCGGAAAGTCTGCCACGCGATTGCCTACACGATAAATATGAGAAACCACCAAATCCATCTGAGAAATCAAGTGAAGAGTATACCGCCATTTACTCAAGTGCCATGGGACATCAAAAGAATGTTTATGAATAAGATTAACCACATAAGCAGAATCCGACTCAAGCCAAAGTTTTGTCCAACCCTTAACAAACGCGGAGTGACCAAAGACCACAAGGTTCCACAAAGCAACCCCGAAAGAAACCTCGACAATTATGGAAGACCCCGGAAGCGTAAGTCTACCCCGCACACCAAATGCTGCCATCCATATTCACCTTGATCCATATGGGAAGGGGTTTATGCCAATCAACATGCACTATGTTCGAGCTTTCCTTGGCCGACCGGGGAACATGAAGTCTCCGAAGGATGAAAAAGGTCCCGTTGATCATTATCCATGCAACCACGATCTAAAGATGAAGATTCAACGATGAGAACCTGGCGGACAATAGCAAAGATCCACCGCCCAGGTCTTATCGTTGAATGGCAAATTGTTCTCGATATGCCAAATAAGCCGGATGCAAGATAATGTTGTTGCTCGCCATAAAAAGAGACACTCGCTCATCAATCGAAAAGTCATCAAGTGCACCAAGAATTCATTAAAACTGTGAGCAAGATGAAAGTGAACATCAAAGGTACTAAAGATCCAACGCCAAAGGGCCCCTGCAAAGACACAAAAGATAAATAAATGATCGGTGGATTCAAGCATTAGCACAACAAAGACCCCACGAGGACACTGGGCGATCAAACCCCGATATCGCAACAAATCCAAGACGCGGCGATCGATTGTGAATAAGCATACCAAGCCACAATCGAATGCCTTTCTGGGGATGTAAGGAGACCAAATCCATGAACCCCAATTGACCATAGGAGACAATGGACGAAGATGAGAATATGCAGCTTTCGAAGAAATCTCCCTATCAATGGAATGCATCCAAACCCTTTTATCCTTCGAGGATGGGGCGTCGGAAAATGGACGATGTCCGTCTTAGATCCAAATAAGCCTCAACGAAAGAAAATGTGAAATACCATGAATCATTGTAGAAGTAGTCAGAGATACATTTGCCAAAGAGATATATGTACAAATCAAAGATGGTAAAAACGCATGTCGAATGGAACCATCAGAAAGCAAGTAGCGTTTTTTATGAATCTGAAAAACCACTGAGTCAGACGTCATAATTTTCCATCTAAGTTTAGTCAAAAAAGCACTATTGGCCACAATGATATAATGAACCCCAAGGCCACCTTCTGCTCTAGGCATACAACAACGAGCCCAATTTACCACCACAGTACTCTTAGAGTTAATATCACCAGTCCAAATAAAATTACGCATGGCCTTCTCCATTTGCTTGAGCATAGATACCGGCCACTTGTAAATCATCATAGTATGGACAAAGGAACTAGTAATGACCGAGTTAACCAAGCAAACCCTCCTAGCAAGAGAAAGAGTCGTCCCCTTCCATCTTCAAAACTTCAAAATAATCTTATCGAATATCTGCTGCAAAGTGGCGGGCTTTGTAGCACCCTTAAAGATAGGGGCGCCCAAATAAACTTTAGGAAAGGCCCCTGACCAAATACCCATAATATCCTGAATTCGATTCCGCACATGAGTAGAAACACGACTGCCAAAGAAAGCTTTTGATTTTCAAGGATTGAAAGCATGACCCAAAATATTAGCGTAATCTGTGAGTATCGAGAGAAAAGTGTGCGCATTATAAGAAGAAGTCCTACACATAATAACTATGTCATTTGCATAGAGAACCGAAGCAGTGAAAGTGTTAAGTTGATTTTATACCAACGTATTGAGTATTCTAGACTAGGATTTTGCGTTGTTTTCGGGTATTTTAGTGTCATTTGAGTTGATTCATTTCATTTGTTGTCGTTTGAGAGTCGGGACAGGTCTTGGTAGCCAAAATTGGTCAAGAACGATGAAAAACGTGTTTGGAAGAAAAATCACATTTTAGAAGTTGAAAAACGGAAAAAGAATGTTCACGGACGAGCACCGCAGCGCCAAAATCCCCGTGCCGCAGCGCGGGGGCTGAAATTGGTACAGTAGCAAGAAGTGAGTGCGCACTGCAGCGCCCAATTCAAGGGCCGTAAGCGCGCCGGATGCGGCGGTGATGATCTCAGCGCCGACGCCGCATCGCCCGATCAAGGGTCGCAAAGACGCGATCTGGGGCTGAAGGCTGGGTTGTCTTTATTTTTTGGCCTTTTGATGGATCTTGAGGGTTTTAGGGCTATAAATACAAGAAGTCACGTACAAACAAGGGGTCGGACATTATTTTGAGCACAACGCAAGGCAAGAGACACTGAGCTAGGGTTCGGGACGGCAATTGAAGGCACTTCTCATCTGGACACAGAGAGAATTCCTTCTCTTCTCTTTTCAATCCTTTGTTTGTTTTTCTTTGTCAATTCTTGAGATGTATAATTATTTCTTTATGAGTTTTTGTACATCCATTATGAGCTAAACCTATTTTTCTAGGGGATTGATGTAACTTACGTTTGAACCTATGTTTTGATTTCCAGTTAATGAGATTCGCATGTTTTTAATCTACTTTGCAATTTAATTTGATTGCATCTAGATTAATTGATCAATAGTTTAGATTGTTTGGCGTGTTTGATTTGACACTCGAGAGAGGTAATTGAACGCATTGCCATAGAATAGCACAACCTAGGGTTTCATAGAACCGAGAGGTTTATGAGTCTTTTGAAGCCTGTGATATAATATTCATTGAGCGTATTAGGGTTTGATTTATAATTTTTATAGAGATATCGAAATCAGAATTGGAACCTATAATCACTTGGCACTCGAGAGAGGAAGTGACAACCGGTAGGAATATTGGCTTATAGATTAATAACTTATGATTAATGAACTGGATTGAGAACATAGGGGATAACTAGGTAAAATCAACCCTCTAGAATTCATATGTTAAGTGTTTGATTTATTGTCTGAAGCAATTTGTTAGTTTAATTTTAGTTTTTATTTTTGTTTAATAAACACTCATCTTTTTTTGATTTCTAGATAGAATTAAGCTATTTTAATTATAGTACTTAGTATAAAATTCGATAACAATCCCTGTGTAGACGATAATCCTACTTTCAAAACTATACTAAAACTTGACACCGTACACTTGCGGTAAGAATTTCTCGATCAGAAAGCAATATGCCTCAGAGCCAAAAATGGCGAGAGCTAATTATTAGACACCGCTGCCTCCAAAAGTTTACTCAGAACTTCCTGCGCGATACAAAAAAGCAAAGGGGGTAAAGGATCACCCTGTCTAACTCTTCTAGTGCTGGGAAAGTAACCCACCGGCGAACCATTTAATAAAATCAAAATCCGGGTTGATTGCAAAATAACCTTGATCAAGTGTATGAAGATATCAGAGAATCCAAACCGACGCAGAACATGCAGCAAAAAACCCCAACTCAACGTATCGAAAGCTTTACGGATATCAATTTTCAAAGTCATGTTATTGTCACCACTAGCTTGTAGCTCAAGTGGTATCTCTCACCTTTGTAAGGATATTGACCGGGGTTCGAACCCTGTATCTTTCAGTTTATTTGAAATTTATCATCTCCCCTCCAACCAATACTCCCAACTTATTAGAAATAATAATCATTTTATTGTCCAGACGACTATAAAGAATATTGAAACCCACCGAAACTAAAACAATACAGTCATGAATCTGCTAGAGCTCCACTTTATCCCCTTCTTCACCCTTCAAAATAAACACTGCGATTCCAACGATCCCAATCGATGTGAGAATATCTCAACGCTCCCATTCTTCCATGAAATGAATCTTTTTCTAAATTCCTTAATTTTCAGCTTATGGACGGCAAACATAATAACACATAAGGATTACTACAAGGTTTTAGAAGTAGATTATGATGCTACCGATGAGAAGATACGATTAAATTATCGGAAGCTCGCATTGAAGTGGCATCCTGACAAACATAAGGGTGATAGTGCTGTTACTACAAAATTTCAGGAGATCAATGAGGCTTACACTGTGTTGAGTGATCCAGATAAAAGACTTGACTATGATCTGAGCGGAAATTATGAGATTGATAAATATACTCTGCGGGAATATTTATCAAGATTTAGAGGAATGATACTTACCTGTAACGGGCTTGGTATTAGCCACACATCAATTTGGTCACAGCCACTAATGGAACCTAATGATCTAAAAGAAAATTAAGGTTGGATATTTCTTTACCGGGAAAATTAGAAAATTAGTCCGCTAACTTTAGCCATTTAGACTTTTAGTCCTCTAGGTAATTAAATTTCAATTCAGACTATTAACTTTCAATTTTTTTGATATTTAGTCCGATTTTCGCTAGAAACATTTAATCTCCCCAAAAATTGCCAAGGTGGACTGATAATGCTGACATGGACAAAAAAAATTGGAGAATTTTCAATTTTGAAGGAAAAATTGCACATGTGTCATCCATGTGGGTAATTAATAAATAAAAAATAAAAAATAGCACTATTCAAAAAATAAAAATAAAATACAAAATTTATGAATTTGATTAAAAGAAATATAAAACCCATCAAATGTAGAAATTTAAGGAAAAACTAGAAAACGGGTCAAAGAACAGTGGTGGGTTGGAAATGCGGCCGCTCATGAAAGCTGAGCCAGAGGCGTCGCGTGAATCGTTCTCTTCATCACCGCGACTCGATGACTGCAGGCTCGCACTGTTGCCAGAATCCAATAATCTCTTCAGTTTGCTTAGATATTTTTCCTAAAAAGCCATCAGAGGTTGAAAAAATAATTTATCAGAAAATATTTACATACCCATGAATCCAAAAAAGGCTCAGATCTAAAAACAAATTCAGAAATGATGATCTCCCTGTTTTTCTTTTTTTCCTTTGTCTCTGTATGAACTAGGGTTTTCACCAAGAAAGACCTGAAGAGAGGAAAAAAAAATTCAAAAAAAAAGGAGTAATTCTGTTTAGCTTTTAATTCAGCTCATGAGGTTTTCTGCAGTAAAAAAAGAAAAGAGTGGGGTCGCCATGAAAAGAGGCAACTGTGTGTCTTTGAGAGAGAAATTTCATCATGTCAAACAAAAATTTGTGGTTTATAAGATTTACAGTGTGAAAATATGGATAATAGATCTCAGAACAATATAGTGTAATAAATTTTGATGGATTTCCCTTAAATTTCTACATTTGATGGGTTTTATATTTTTATTAATCAAATTCATAAATTTTGTATTTTTACTTTTATTTTATGAGTATTGCTATTTTTGATTTTTTTATTTATTAATTACCTACATGGATGACATATGTGCAATTTTCCCTTCAAAATTGAAAAAATCCCAATTTTTTTTGTCCAAGTCAGCATTATCAGTCCACTTTGGCAATTTTTGGAGAGATTAAATGTTTCTGGCGAAAATCGGACTAAATGTCAAAAAAATGAAAGTCAATGGTCTAAATTAAAATTTGATTATCTAGAGAACTAAAAGTCTAAATGGCTAAAGTTAGCGGACTAATTTTCTAATTTCCCTTTCTTTACCTCTCTCCACCTCAACGACTTTCGTAGTCAACATTCGCAGATTGGTCAAATCTTTGTATCATATTGTTGCATTCAATGTTGTGTATGAAACTTGCTGAAAACGTCTCTTGTAGATGATACTGGCCTGACAGAGTAATGCCATGATTTCGTGTATATGCTAATTGATGGCTATATTTAATTTTGTTTTAGATTCAGAGTGATAGTTTTAGGATTAGCAATGTCCTGGCAACAACTTCCCATTTTATGTTGTATTGTTTTGTATCATATTGTTGCATTCAAAGTTGTAAATTGTAATGATCAAACAATGCTCGGAGGCCAACCGTGCGCAATTAAGACGTTCATGCATATACAATTAAGTAACTTCGTGTTTGTATAATTAAGATACATTAGGTATGTCATGTCATTTTAAAGTGTCCATACATATAACAATCATACAACGATTTTAAAATAGGCAAATAAAGCGATAAAACTTCACCTGAATGTAATAGCTTCGTGAAAATAAATGCAAGTTTGAAAGCCTATAATTCAGGTTCCTCGTCTTCTACAATGAAATAAGTTTTCTAATTAATAAACTATTGGAGATGGGTAAAAGAAAAGAAATTTGAAATTTGAAAAAGAATAGGGTTCTAGAAAAATTGGTTTGGTAGATGGCTTGTTGTGTCAAAATTAAGCTTGATCAAAATCAAGGGCTTTTGGCTTAATTCTTTTCCCTCCATCCTTTTTTTTCTCTCTTTTTCTTTTTTCTTTTTCCTTTTTTCTCCTCTCTTTTCTTTTTCTTCCCTCAGCCACGTTTCCCAGCCTTCCTCCCAAACTCTCTTCTCTCTCTTTTTATTTCTTCTGCAATCTCGCCAGCCCCCTGCCACTCTCTCTCTCTCTCTCTCTCTCTCTCTCTCTCTCTCTCTTTTTTTTTTTTTCTTCTCTTTTATTTCTTCCTTAATGTTTAACTTTGGGTTTTAGCTTTGGGGCTTAGGATTTGAGAAAGAGGTGGTCATGGTGGAGACCCACAACGGCGGCGATGGAGAACGGTGGTTACGGTGGCAGCGGTTCTGGAGGAAGAATGAGAAGGAGAATTTACATTCTCGCTTGGTGTAGAAATTGTGAGGAAAAGCCCTAGGGGAGGCTTTCAATTTATAGGCCAAGGATTCATATAATGTATGGTAAGGTTATTTGCTGAAATTTTCATGTCATATATGATTTATTTTCATACCTTAACGCACATTTGATTTCTTCCTATTATTAACATGATTTTCTGGAAATAAATCGAAAATTAAAATCCCCAAATTAGGAAATTTAGCATTTCAAAATTCTAAATCATTCTCAAAATTGATTCTAGTCAAACCCTAGTTTATCCCCAATAAAAAAAATTCGGGTATTACTTCTACCACCCTTAAAATAATCTCATCCTCGAAATTCGGTTTCTTAACTCCGGATTTTCTCTGAATCTTGTCGGTTGGTGCTCCTTTATACGTAGCGCATTCTCAAGCTTTGTGTCCTTCCTGCTTGCATCAAAAACAAGCATTTTTCCTGAAAAGACACTCCCCATTGTGATTCTTGCCACACTCAAAGCAGTGCCGTTTCTCCCTCTAATGTTGTGGTGTAGTGCTTGTTTCAAACTTTGTCTGTTTGTTCTGATTCCCATTGTCACATCTATTAGGGTATTCTCATTTTCTTTTAGGTGCCTCATTTTTCTTACGGGGGGTTCCCATCCACATTCATATTCACAGCCACTAGTCGAGTCTAGTCTACTGCTTGAGCATATGTCACCTCCCCAAGGACACTTATCACACTATTTAGTTCTGGGTGCAGGCCTTCCACGAACCTCTTCGCCTTTTTCTGATCTGTGTTGACCAAATGCATAGCATAACGAGATAATTGGTTGAACTTACGCTCGTAGTTGAGTACAGACATATCTCCTTGCGTCAAATCTAGGAATTCCCTTTCCTTTTGGCCTCAGTACATTTGTGGTAAGAACTATTGCATCACTAGATTTTTGTAGTCATTCCATGTCAATATCTCTCTTTGCTCATTGGTTATGGTGCGCCGATGTGAATCACACCAATGTCTAGCATCTTGCTTGAGCTGGAAGATGGCACAGGAGACCCAGTGTGCATTAGTGCACGCAATCAAATCAACAACACCTTCCAATTCCCTAATCCATTCTTCCATGGTAAAAGGGTCCTCATGCCCAGTAAGGGTGGGTGGCCTATAACGTCGAAATTGCTCCACAACTTGTAATGTGTTGTCAACTACTAATGGTTGATTCTGTCCATTCTGAGCATTTGTCGTATTCTGTTGAACCAGTCCTTCCACGATTGTAGTCAGGTTGGCCACAAGGTTCTCCAAGTTTTCCTGAGCACCTTGTGTTGGAAGATCTCTCCTAGGTGGTGCCATCCTATAATGAATGAAATAAACCATCGCTTACATTCCATAAAATTCTATAACTTAGGCAAAATGAGCATTTAATCTTAAGTCAACGTGTTCATGTCATGACCAATATTATGTTCCTAAATCATCTCTCCCTTTTTTTAAGATAGATTTTTTGAAAGTTGTGTACGTGTACATAAATATTTTTCGAACTTTTTTTTTGAATTTTTTTTATTTTTTTTTTGTGAACCCTTTTTCTTTTTTTTTTCAGCGGGATTTATAAATACTTGAATGCATAGAGAATAGACTTTAAAGAAAATTTTACTTTTATTCATAATTTAACAACCAAACTTTGGAACAAATAAAAAAGAAATAAACAATCTAATAGAATTGGACAACGTCCATCTTATTCATGCATAGCTATCTATTCTAAGTCAAGGATAACTCTATCCATCCATGTAGTCATCTTCTTCCTCAGGGTCCTCTTCCTATTCAGAATCTTCTTTCTCCCTATCTTCTCTTAGCAGTGCGTCCATCCACTTACCATATAGTATGGCAATTGGCAGTAAATGCCCCATAGTTGATTTTAAGCTCATTCTCAATCTCATCATATTTCAATATATCAGCATATAACTTCTCTACTTCCAATCTCCACTCAGGAGTCAACGACTTAATCACCCTCCTAGTATCTTGGAATTCATTAGGAGCCCTAATAACATCTCTAACTTTATACCATTTCTGAAGCATCCTTACGATGTACTTCCCTATACCCTCACCTTCTTTCCGTTCACAGTTCAGATACCTTTCCATGTCGATTTCTAGAGGATATCCCTTCCAGCTACCGGTGTTCTTCCTAGTAGCTAACCCGATTCTCTTCATCTGTTGATTATGGGATACTTAGGGTTTTGTTTGTTTAAACGAAAATAACTTATCATTTATCAATATGACTGTATCACATGGATATATATTATGAACATGAAATTAATAATGTACTTGATAATAACTTTTCACTTCAGAGTCGGTGTGGCATGAGGCGATGGATAAGTTGACTTCTTTGTTGTTACTATTTTATTTGAAAGTAAAGTCATCTTCATAAAAAAAATTCAGGAGCTATTTTTCTTTTTTTTTTTTTTTTAAACAATTTAGCAAGTCTAAAGGAAAGATAGACCAGCTATGGTACCACTTATATAACATCCAATTTCGTAAAATAACAATATGTGATTTTATAAAGTACTAAAAAAATAGGCCAAAGCTTGAAAACGCATTTTAAAGGGAAAATAATATTACGACTTGTCCAAAAAACACGAAATACTCATAAAAGTATGTCTGAAAAATTTGAAACAAAATCCCAAAGAAAAGAAAATGTCAAGTTTCATGCATCATTAAATAATTTAAAATAAGTGGCCTTTTAAGTTCCTTGACCGACTTCCACGTTCCCCTTTGTACACGCTCCGACTCCTTCATTCATCGGTGGAAATTAAACATGGGGTGAGTATTCAACAGCCAGTGGAGACGCATTATCTAAATTAAATATGTAAGAATAATCATCACTACATACACAACTATGATTTTCATGGTTTGATCAAACAATGTCCGGAGGCCAACTGTGGGTATACAATTAAGTACGTTCATACATGACACATATGTACCTTTTTGTTTGTACAATTAAGTACCTTCGTGTCATGTCATGTTTAACGTGCCCATACATATAACAATCATACAAGGCATTTAAAATAGACAATAAGCAGTAAACCCCACCTTGAAGTAGCTTCGTGAAAATAAATGCAAGTGTGAAAGCCTAGAATTCAGGTTACTCGTCTCCTACAATGAAATAAATTTTCAAACTAATAAACTATTGGAGATGGGTAAATGAAAAGAAATTTGAAATTTGAAATAGAATAGGGTTCTAGAAAAATTTATTTGGTAGATGGCTTGTTGGGTAAATATTAGACTTAGTCAAAATTAAGGGTTTTTGGCTTATTTCTTTTCCCTCCATCCCTTTTTTCTTCTCTCTTTTTCCCTTTTTCTTTTTTTCCTTTTTTTCTTTTCCCTCCTATCTTTTTTCTTACCTCAGCCACGTGTCCTAGCCTTCCCCCCAAATTCTCTTCTCCCTCTTTTTCTTCTTCTGCAATCTCGCTAGCCCCCTCCCCCTTAATCTCTCTCTCTCTCTCTTTTTTTCTTCTCTTTTCTTCTCTTTTCTTTCATCCTTAGTGTTTAACTTTGGGTTTTGACTTTGGGGCTTAGGATTTGAGAAGGGGGTGGTCATGGTGGGGATGCTAACAGCGACGGCGGTGGAGAACGGTAGTGATGATGGCGGTGTTCTAGATGAAGAATGAGAAGGAGAATTTACCTTCATGTTTGGTGTAGAAATTATGAGGAAAAACCCTAGTGGAGGCTTTCAATTTATAGTCCAAGGATTCAAATAATATATGGTAAGATTATTTACTAAAATTTTCATGCTATATATAATTGATTTTCATACCTTAATGCATATTTGGTTTCTTCCTATTATTAACATGATTTTCTTTTATTTTAGAAATAAAATTAGAAATCAAAATCCCCAAATTAAGAAATTTAGGGTTCGAAAATTCTAAATCATACTCAAAATTGATTCTAGTCAAACCCTAAATTAACCCTAATTTATCCCAAATAAAAAGAAACTCAGGTATTACACAATGAGAAGTTGTACGCGGAATTCATTAAGTGCAAATTATGGATAGATCGTGTAGTTTTCTTCGGACATGTTGTAACTGCACAAGGAATAGAGGTTGGCCCAGATAAGGTTGAAGTTGTCAATGATTGGAAAGCACCTACGAGTGTAAGTGAAGTTTGAAGTTTTTCAGGTTAGGCAGGCTATTACCGAAGGCTCATTAAGGGATATTCTAAAATAGTTGGGCCCATGACTCAGTTGACGAAGAAAGGGGAAAAGTTCTTATAGGACGAGAAATGCGAGAAATGTTTTGAAGAGTTGAAGCAAAAACTAACCTCTGCACCAGTATTGGCAATAGCCAACATGGCAGAAGGATTTGTCATTTATAGTGATGCGTCAAAACTAGGTATTAGGTGTGTTTTATTGCATCATGGCAATGTAGTTGCTTATGCATCAAGGAAACTAAAGCCACATGAGCTGAATACCCTACACATGAGTTAGAACTAGCCGCGGTGGTACATGCACTAAAGATTTGGTGAAAGTAATTGTGCAGGAGCAAGTATGAGATATACACAGACCACAAAAGTCTAAAATGTCTCTTTACACAAAAACATCTAAATATGAAGCAAAGAAGGTAGTTGGAATTAGTAAAAGATTTCGATTGCACTATCAATTACCATCTAGGTAAAGCTAACGTGGTAGCAAATGCTCTAAGCCAGAAAAGTAAGGGTGAATTATCTTGTTTTCTAATGGAGCAAGAACAATATGTGAAGGAGTTCACCAAGATGGAGATTGAGATTGTGACTCTATTGTGAAGTACAAAGGTAATGCTAGCAACACTGGTGGTGCAACCCATGTTGCACGATTGAATAAGAGACTCAACCATGACATATATTTTTGAATTAGGAAGGCCACATTAAGGGTTTTGAGATAACAAATGACGATGTATTGATATACGAATGGAGATTATGGATTCCTAAGTATGAAGAACCTAGAAGGAAATTTTTTGATGAAGCTCATAGTACACCATATACACCTCACCTAAGTGGTACATAGATGTACCAAGATTTGAATGAAGGTGGTGGAGAAGCATGAAAAAAGACATCAGATCATTTATAGCTAGATGTTTGGCATGTCAGCATGTCAAAGCTGAACATCAAAGGTCGCCAGGTTTACTAAGGCCTCTTGAGATCCCAGAATGAAAATTGGAACATATAACAATAGATTTCGTAGTCAGGTTGCCATTATCGGTCAAAAAGAATAATGTTGTGTGGGTTATACTGGATCGAGTTACTAAAATCAGCACATTTCTGCCAGTGAAAATAACGCTCAAAATGGACCAATATGAAAATATTTACATTAAGGAGATTATAAGACTACACGGGGTCCCTGTGATGATCTTGTCAGACACCCGCATTTCACTTCAAAATTTTGGAAAAGTCTGCAAACAACCTTGGGAACAAAGTAAACCCTTAGTACAACTTACCACCCATAGACAGGCGGACATTCAGAAAGAACAATACAAACATTAGAAGACATGCCAAGGGCATGCGCGCTTGATTTAGGTGAAAACTGGGAGTCAATCTTGCCTTTGGTGGAGTTAGAGTATACAACAATAGTTATCAAATGACTATTAAAATAGATCGATCGAGGCAATATACTAACGAAAAGTAGATCACCCTTGTATTGAAGTCAAGTGCATGAGAAGAAAATTTTGGGACCAAAGAGTTAGTTGAATGGCGGTGGAAATAGAAAAGTTTGGGACATAATGAAGGTAGCACAAAGCAGACATAAATCTTACATTGACAAAGATCTAATTCAATGTGGGAGAAAAAGTATTCTTGAAGGTGACACCTATGAGGGATGTTTTCCGTTTCGGTGAAAAAGAAAAATGAAAGCCGAGATATATTGGTTCGTTCAAAATTATGCGACCACTCAGTGAGCTAGCATGCTATGAAATTATGTATATTCACAATGTATTCTATGTATTAATGCTCAGAAAGTATATTTATGATCAAAGTCATATTGTTTGGAAATGAGGGATGACTTAACTTATGAAGAAGCACCCGAGACTCTCATGGAACGAAAAATGCACAAATTGAGAAATAAAAATATGGCGCTAATCAAAGTTCAATGGAGATAACAAGATAAGAATGAGGCCACATGGGAACGTGAATAAGAAATTCGAGCTAAGTATCCAAATTTTCTAGATTTTGGTAAGTATTCGAATTTCGAGGACGAAATTACATTTTAAAAGGGAGTAGAATGTAACATCCAAAAATTTGGGAATATTAATCCTCTAATTTCATAAGCTAGGGATTTTGATTTGACCAAATCCAAAATTGAAATGGCCGCGTAATTAAGGATCTATCTAAATTATTATTTGATTAACATTTTCCAAAATCATATTTAATTTCCAGCCAAACAACCCCTATATTGCTATTGTTTCACTATTAATAATAATTGAAATATATAAAGATATATTTACTCTTCATTTACATTATATATTATATTAATATATATTTTTTGTATTTCAATATCTGATTTATATATATATAATCAATCTTAATTAATAAAGTTAATCCTTTATTTATGATAATCCCTCATCATCGCGCGCATTGGGTGTTTCATTCAAAAGAAAAAACCTGTAATTATCTTCTTAGTAATGGTCCGAATGATCTAGCTATTTTTGTAAATTATATCACTTTTTGAAATTTAGTTTTCATTTGAGTGGGGTAAATAGGTCTTTTAATCAGTGAAATTGTGGCTAATATTCATATGCAAACGAATATGTAGTACTTGGGATATTGAGCCTATAATATTCAAAATGAAAATATGTTTTTGTTTATTTGTTTCTTGTGAGAAAATGTTCTATTATTTTCAAAAGCATAAAGTACTTGTCAATTGTCATATAATTTTAAGGATACGACAAATATTTCTGCAGATGTAATAGGAAGGATTGTGGCTATGCAATCGGCACAGAGTATAGAGCTTGGAGGGAAGATTACTAGATTTAAATAATTAACATTTGAAAATTTGGGGTATTAAGTATTAAATAATTATTCTGATACAAAGTGTTTAAAATTAGATTTCAAATAGATCTTGAAACATTTTTTTTTACAGGAACAAACATATATGTGCACATTTTTGGAGGACTACATTGATTCAATTTTAAAGCATTTGTTGCAGCATTTGTTGCAGTTTGACGAGTCATCAATCGTAGGGATTTGAAATTATTAGTCTGTGGTGACGACGAGTCAAAAAAATAACAGACAAATAATGTGGTATACAAAAAATATTTCAAAATTTGTAATTTTAAATGTCGTGGTTTAATTTGATTAGTTTGTTTGCTGTCTGTTTTTATATTTTTATATAGTCCATTAATATTGTAATTTTTATATCCATTCAAATTATATGGTCCGACACAATACATCTCATATAGTTCAATACAACACATCTCTTATGGTCTGATTCACGACACCCGTGCATTGCACGAGTAAAACACTAGTGAGGTAAAAACAAACACATTTGTTGTAGTTTAAATATCAGGAAATACAAAGACAATAACACAAAATCAAACAAGGGAAGGGTGATCGTAAAATTGGGTTTCTGCGTGGATCGTAAAATTGGGTTTCTGCGTGCATCTCAAATGTAATTAATAATTTCTTGAACAGGCTGCCTCTTAACTATTTATAGTCAAGGACTCAAGGTCATGATTGTACTAAAGGATGAACCCCATCCCTGAGGGGCCCCACTGCCCTTGCCCTAGAACTTCGTGGAGGATGTGAAACGCGGGTTATGCCTCAACTAGTCAGGGTCCTTGGGTTGCCGAAGACTGAGTCACCACACAAGAAGTTCTCCTCCACCCTGTAAATCGTTACCAGAGGGATTCGAACAACCATACTATGGGTGCCAGCAAGCAGACATCACATCACCCAAGTCCTTTACCAGTTGAGCTATGCCTAGGGGGCAGGTCATGATTGTACTAGTTTCGCGTGGAAAAGTTGAGGATAGATGAACAATCCAGATTATTTAATATATTCCTAATTGACGGCTCACACGGAGAACGCAAGAGCGTGAAAGCAAGACCACGTGTATACAGTTTATATTAAATGCATTAAAATACATACTAGAAAAACACCCGTCTGCTACACGGATTGGTGCTATTTTTATTAGAGACAAATACACTTACCCATCCAAACTATACTGATTTTTACACTTTACCCTCCAAACATTAATTCGTGACACATTGCCCCCTAAACTATGAAAATCATTACACTTCATCCTATATGGACAATTTTGCACCTAAGTTTTTTCCTTTCTAAAACAATAGTTATAGTTATCTCTTTAAATCCCAATTTGTAGCAAACTACTACATAATAATAAATTTATTGCATTAATAAATAAACATAAAAGTTTTACTCCATAATTAATTTTGTTTTTCGGATTTTTCGAGAAATGAAAATCCCTATTTTTCTGTCCCATATTTTGTTCGTGGCATTGTTATACCTACTTAGATCCAGTCTCTATTCAGAGGTTTTAAATGGATCATGTCAGGTTTCCAGCCTATAAACTCAACAGGATATACTTCAATCAAAATTCTCATTTCAAGTATAAATCCGTATACAAATTAGGTCTATAGACTGAAAATGAACATAATCCATTCACGACCATATCAGAATGACATGCTTAGTAAAATTAATAAATCTCTTAAACTTCATACCTTCTTTGACCGAAACAGCCCCGGGTGAGATGGTTTGCAACACCACCAGTCGGAAAATTACTGCCCCCAGATCTTTTGACAAACAGCTCCTCACTGTTCAACTTCAACCCTCAGGGAAGATGATCTGCAAGTTATCCAACTCCTTGAATCTGATTTCAAGACACGACCTTGGTTCATTTCCTACTCGGCCGTATAAGTAATTCTTAAGCGGGATGTATTAATAGTACATTATGAACACATGTTGAAGCATAAAGCCTCTTTTTTTATTAAGAACTTATAGAAATATTTATTACATTAGTAATCTCCTTTTGAGGAGAATACCGGTTTAGTCTCTCATAGATGAGGCTTGCACTCGTAAATACATAAAACTTAAAACTTAAAAACACTCCGCTAATACAAATTTCCACTCAGAATTTATTATAAGAAAACTAAGAAAAATGTTCGATGTCCTTAGCTTCCTTCAACTCTTGCTACTTATAGAGATAAGTCCGGACTTCAAAGGCGGACTTCAAATCTTGTTGATATGTAAGACGTCACTGCTTACATCATACTCCTGAATTATTGCCTCGCCAGCTGTCTTTCTTTATTTTCCGCGTGACTCAACCCATGTGTTATTTGTTGGGGAATCTTTTAAAAATTTGGTTTGCGTGGTCCCCGAGGATAACGCGTCTTGTGAGCTGGGCCCTTGTCCTTTCTAGCTGCATGGTCTTGTCGGTCGGGTTTGGGTCGGAATCCTTTCCCAAACTCGGGTTCTTTTTATTCGAGGCATGCTTGACGGATCCGATCGATCCAACGGGCAACATGCGCCATGTTACAGAATTTCCGATAAGTTTCTTTGCTCGCCGGAATCTTGTTCTCCCAGAGAATTCTTCTCTTTGTCTGGAAAAGTTCCTCTGCAAATCCTGTTGTTGATCCTGTCATTAAATTCAGTAAAAAGATCCATTTCTTTGAATTAAAAACTCTTGAATGGATATTTGACTTTGTCCATTTCTGTTAGACAAACCCAAAGACCTCATGCTCGTCGTGTAGAAGCTTTGTCTTCAGAAATTGCTCCTACTAAGACTAATACTTCTTCCAGTGAAGCTGCCTTAATGTATTTTAAAGCATTTCCATTCGGTCTTCTTAGCTTAATGAAATGAAAAGCTTCATTAAAGCCTTTCTTCGCTGGTTTAGGAGCTGCACTGATAAAATACAGTTCCAAAATATCTCATCTGGCCAAGTGTAGATGGTTGGCCCAAGTCTCGTAAACGTCTTCCCCAATCCATTTCGGTAATTTTGAAATTTCTGGGAATCCAAGTGATACAGTATAAATTGAAGCTAAAGCTCCAAAAGTATACCATTCTTGAACTTCATTTGGATAACTTCCTGGTTTCATCTAAACTCTGGGATACTTGCCTAAGATATGAACCATTGTTTTTTCTGGGTTAATACCTCTTTTTGTAACTAATTTCTCCCATTGTCGTTGATATACCGCATTGGAGAAATCTTAATCTCGTCGAGTTTGAACCTTAGATTTGCACATGCGTGATCTAAGATTCAACACTCCCTCTTTATCCCAGTCTTTGGGTTGACTTGCAGACTCGGGTTGTGACACCGGAGCTTCAACATTCGTTCGGTTTGTACACCTCGGGGATGCATCACCTGCAACACTTGTGATTATGGTACTTGAATCCATAACCTCCGGTAGAGACCCGTTCTCTATTCGCCCCTTTTTGCATCGTAGGAGATGCGGCTGGAGGAGAGGCCACTTGCGCGCTAAGAACAATTGTCCTTAAGTGAATCGCATGCTCGTATTTGACTACAAACAGTTTATGGTCACCTGTTGAAGCCGTCCAACAACTTCGCATTGAGACATAACGTCCCAAAATCTCGTTCTAGACTCTCCGGGTTTTCCCGAGATGTCTTACTCGTTTAAGGACCTCGTCGACAAGCGCGTCCTTCCATCTCGTGTCAAAAAATCTGCAAGAACATTTTCACGAGATTTTATAATGACAATATCATAATCATAATATTGGCATTGACTTGCCATCTAAGTAATCTAGGCTTTTACGGTTTTGATTCAATTTTGTTTTTCGAAAAGCCTTGACACTTGAATTATCAATTTTAAAGTAAACTTTTTGCCATAAAAATAGAGGCCATTTTAAAAAGCCTTTCATTGCAAAGAATTCTTTCTCGTTGATATGCCATCGATTTGCTTCACTGTCTGTAAAAAGACCGCTGCAATATCTGCATGGCACTTCGCCGTTTGGTGTGACTTTTGTAAGAACTGCTGCCCACCAATAGTCATTGGCGTCTGTATAAAGAACCAGTTCATCTTCATCTTGTGGAATTACAAGTTTTAAGCTTTTTTCAAACTTCTTTAAGCTGCTTTATTCCTTCTTGATGTTCATCTTCCCATTTGAATGTGGCCTCTTTTTTGAGCAATGGGCTAAACACCTTCCTGTAATGTGCTAGATTGTTTATGAACATTCCAGCAAAATTAACAACTCCAAGAAAACTCTGTTCGCTTCTTGTCTTTAAGTGTATCCGAAATCCTTGTATCTATTCTACAATATGGCTTTGTAGGATGATTCCAGATTCGTCGATTTCAATTCCGAGGAATTCAATCCGTCTTGTAGCACTCACTGCCTTCTTTTTCGAAAGCACTAATCCTTCCTTGTGGCAGACATAAAAAATATTTCCAAATGCTTGAGATGCTCCTTCATGTTCTTTGATGCGATAAGAATGTCATCGATATACGAACATGAAACCGAAATAATCTTTGAAGAGATTATCCATCTTTCTTTGATATATATGGGGTGAGTTTGCCAATCCCATAGGCATCACATTCCAAATATATTGTCCTTGTGGTGTGGAGAAAGTCATGAACTTCTTACTTTCTTCCTCCATCTTAATCAGTAGAATCCGGACTTACAATCGAACTTTGAGAATATCTTGGCCCCTTTGATACAGTTAACGAGATGTTCTCTGCTCGGTGAATAATTTGATATATTCGTCAATATGACAAATATCATTTAACTCGAGGCTGTAAAGGGCTTGTTTATATCTTTTTCTTTTTTCTTCTTCTAATCCCTCAAAGTAGCCTATGTCGATAAAATGAATTTTGAATAATTTTGCCATATCATCGACAATCCCTATTAGTGATTCTTCAGATGTGACCGCGCCTTTCATATTTGCTTCGGTCATATCCCATGCAATTCTTACAGATCCTTCTAGACTCATTTCAAGAAGTAAAATGAATCATTCTTTTGTAAGATCAAGGGTACCTGCTGCAATCCTCATAGTTGATGCCCATTCATCAATAAGGACTTCTTGATTTTTGAAATCTGGGATATCCAGATTTAACATCAATCCATACGGATGTATTGGATTGAGGTGCGATCTTCCATAAGACGTCTGATAAACATTTGGCCTTCTAAGAGGTAGTCGAGTTCCTGTAAGAGGTGGTCGAGCTCCTGTTCCTAAAAGTGGTTCACTCCCCGTGGTGAAATCTCCAACGTGATGCATTATCTCGTCCTGGATTCGATGATTTGAACCCGCACTTTCTGCGACGTTGGAATTTACTGGTGGCAGTGGTGGAATTGGTCTACCTTGTTGGTCATAGGAAACCAAAGTTGTTCCATCTCCTGCGTTTATCTTTAAATCTACAATTTCTAATCCTGCGAAGGATTCTGCAAGGTCATATAGATCTTTAAGATTCATCTTTTCCATATTCATCACTTTTAGTTTATGATGGATTTTCCTTTAATGATAACAATGAGTTTTTCATCGTCCGTCATTTTCCGTACCACTTCAGTTGGTTTTTCCTTTTGGTGTAAATAGGGTACCGTCCCGAAATTGATACGCTTCTTTCCTCCGGAAAAACTTGGTCTGTCCTTCAGATTCTTGACTCATTTACGAATATCATGAAGAATTTCAAGAGTTTCCTTCGATATTTTACCATCGTCTCCATCAGTTGGATCGATGAACTTGTGTAGGTAAATAAATATGGCAGTTGCCATAATTCTGCACCGTTTTCTGGACTTCCCTAATATCTTTTGAGATCTTAGATGTGTCCGAAAACACAACAAAAATTATTGACAAATTAAGCAAAAGGAACTCGTCTATTGAATAGACATCATGTATTCCATATTTATACATTCATTGCTTATATAGTGTTATTATATTGGAGAATTGTATGCCAAAAATTGTATGCCATTGCTTTAGTATTTAGATGTATAATTATTGCTCAGATCATGCATATAATATATTATGAATGCGATTTGTTTTTTAATTAATTTTTTTTAAAATGGTGAAATACTTTAAATTTTTTGGTTCTCTATATGTTTTGTTGCATGTTTAGTTAATATATATCGCATATTTTAGTATAAAAAATGCATTTGTATTTTCTGGTATTTTTAGGTTTACATGCTTTTATCTTTATAATTATATAATTATATTACAGTTTTAGTGCTTTTCTATATGATTTGGTGCATAATTAGTTAATATGTATCGCATATTTAGTATAAAAAAATGTATTTGTATTTTTTCTAGTTTTTTAGGTTTCCAGGTTGTTATATTTATAATTATATAATTATATTACAGTTTAGTACTTTTCTATATGATTTGTTGCATAATTAGTTAATATATACTGCATATTTAGTATTAAAAAATGCATGTGTATTTTCTGGTATTTTTAGGTTTATATGCTTTAATCTTAATATATTCTATATTACAGTTTAGTGCATTTCTTTTTTATAATAGAGCACATTTTTACTGTTAGTTTTGTGTGCCTCTAATTAAAAAATATATATTGCATACATTGTACCACTGCAATGCTAACTTGTACTTTTATTATTGATGAGTTAAAAATATTACATTGCATAATTAGTTATAATACTTTATATATTTGTAAGATTTGCATGCTTTTTCTAGTTTTTGGTTGCATTCATCATCAGTTCTGCGCATTTTTAAAATGTAGATTTTGCACATTTATTGTTCAAATTATGCATATTGAAAACTGGCGTGCAGAAATATGGAGATCAAGAGACGTGTTCTGGCCGGTTTTTTGGAATAAAATCCTTCCCTAAAATCTCGGTAAAGATCAGTACCATATCCTAATGATATTTATGCCAAATCACAATTTAAAACATAAATAAAACCGCCCCTTGTAGTTACATATTTGCGCCGGCCCTAATTAAGACTATTCAAATTACCTTAAAAAACTGAATTAATCATAGCCATCCAAAAATTAAAATAAACGGCCCGGATTAATCCCTACGGTCTCACCCTAGGATATTGGTCTCATTTGAACCAATACCTATATATATATATATATATGTAGGTACGTAAGGACCCATCTTGGTCGTTGATCTCTTTTAATCTACAACCCAGATTAAACATGTTTCATCTATATTTCTTGCCTTATTAGAAATTACTAAGGGCAAATCAATGAAAAAAAACATAAATTATCCTAAAATAGAGGACAGTTAAACATTAGATTTGAAGAAGATTTCATTAATGATATTTTTCTTCCCTCGTACACGCCTCTACCAAAAAAATAACATTTATTAAATATCACAACACCTACAAATCAAATCAAATTGTCTATCTTCCTACGTTTTTAGTTTTTGCCTTTGGTTTAATGATGGTTAATTTAAATTTGGATCAATGTTTTTTTCGTTGCTTATTTAGTTTAGAATTGTTGTTCGGTGTTTTTTTTTGTTGCTAATTTAGTTACAAATTATTGCATATCTAGTAATATTTTTTAGTTTCAAATTACTGCTCCGTTTAGTATTTTTTATTGCTTACTTACTAGGGATGACCATGGTTCTGGAACCGCCGGTTCCGGTTCCAAAATTGCCGGTTCCGGTTCCTCATTTTGGAGGAACCAGAACTGGAATTGTTGTTTCACGGTTCTGGTTCCAAAATCAGAACCGATGGTTCCAGTTCCAGTTTGGAACCATGTTCCTCCACGATTTTGGTTCCGGTTTTAACTGGAATCGTTTATTTATCTTTAGATATAGTTTTTTTATTTTTTAAAAATGGTTTATTTCAGTTACAAAAGAAAGGAAAAAGAAAGAAAAAGACTTGAACTTAATATTAAATTAAGTTTTGTATTTAATATTATAATAATGTTAAACTGTCTATATATACTATTAGAGTATAGACGAATCAAAGATCACGTAGTTTGCTTACAACATTTAGCTTAAAACGTGTCTCATGTAGTTACGAATATAAAATATTACAATAAATATTTAACATTTCTTCTAGCATATTTTAACCAAGAAACATAAAAATCGTTGGTTTTATTCTTGAAATCGGTGGTTTTAATTGCCGGTTCCATCATGGTTCCACATACGGTTCTAACCGATGGTTGAAACCACCGGTTCCATGATTTTTGAGACCAAGAAACCAGAACTGGAACCGGTCTACACGGTTTCGGTTCTGATTTGGAACTCGGTTTCGGTTCCATTTGGCCATCCCTATTACTTACTACTAGTTTGTTACTTCTTTAGTATAACATAATTCCACATTTAATAACTTACTAAGTGTGTGTGCGTGTGTGTGTGTGTGTGAGAGAGAGAGAGAGAGAGAGAGAGAGAGAGAGAGAGAGAGATCATCTTTCTTTATTTCCAAAGCTATAACTGGCAACTCGTTTTTACATTTCCAAACCGAACAAAATTATTTATCTTCCCACATTTTTTATTTCATGCATTTATTTCATGATGGTTAATTTAAATTTGGATGGAATGTTTTTTTTTCTTTTTTGGTTTCTTATTTAGTTACAGATTATTGCATATTTTAGTAATATTTTGTTGCTTATTTAGTTTAGAGTTAATGCTCGGTGTTTTTTCATTGCTGATTTAGTTATAGATTATTGCATATTTAGTAATATTTTGTTGCTTATTTAGTTTAAAATTGTTGCTTGGTTTAGTATTTTCTATTGTTTACTTAACATAGAAAATCTCTCAAGCGAGGGATGTCAACCGAATTGAGGTGAGAAAAATTAAGGATGTGTCGTAATGAATTCGAAAAATCCTCCATCAATATTCTGAAAAAAAAAGTAGTTATTAAAATTACGGGTATATTGCCCAAACCATGTCATTCAATTTATAATATTGCCTTTTTGACCTATCCAATTAACAAATGTAATTACTAGAATACCCTTATACATAATTAGGAAAAGGACTAAAATCTAGAAAAAATGCAGTTTAAAGCCTGACTGTTAAAAAAAAAAAAGAGTTCAAATTTATCATCACGTACTTACCCAGGATGCTCGACTCATTAAGAAAAAATATTTCACAAAACTAAGATAAAGACTATTACAATAATATATTTCGAAATTTGAGTTGTTCTGAATTCCTTATGTCATACATATTAATAGAGAAAATAAATTGACAAATATTTTAATAGTATGTTTACAGCTATGAAATATAAAATACACTATTATATTATATAAGTAAAAGTAAATAAAAGAGTGAAATGCCCCTCATGGTGATCTAGTGGAGTAGGATGCGTTTTGAGACGAATTATCTCAAGTTCAAACTTCCATCTCTGCACTTGATCGAGTTATTGCACAGAGCTTGTCAAATATAGTTTCTTGGTTTGTAGGCTATTACTACGGCCCAGGATTTGCCCAATGTTCACTAGTAATGGTTGTGGATTCCTCGATTTTGAAAAAAATAAAAATAAAATAAAAGACTGATTATAAATATAGAAGGTGGGGATGTGGTATGGATAATAAAAATAGAATCCGGGCCTTGTTTTATGTTCGCAGTCGCATTCGTAATGTGTGTGTGCGTGGAACGCATATTCGCCGTGTAATTAAATCCCCTTTGGCACGTTTCCTTCCCTACATACACTATATTTATCATGTAATAAAATATATACTATAATTGATGTAAAATGTTTTTAGTTCTCTACTAATTTAATTTTATGTTTCTAAAATGTGACCGCCTTATAAATTTCTTCCGCAGTCCTTTTCCCTGGTAGTCTTTTATCCTTTGCCACCGTCTAAAGAGTGCCGTCTTCCCCCGTCATCGGTGTGCTTATTCATGTAAAGACACACACACACACACACATTTTCTAGTGTATTTTTCAAGGTATTATTTTCAGGTTTCTTAATAGGGTTTCATTTCTCTCTTTGCCTTCCGTACATTTTCCTGGCGGCTCATTGATTAATTAATTTTTACTCAGTTCATGTATATTCAGAATACTAATGTGGCTTTATCTTTTTGATTCCCAGATTCTTTTTGCGTTTGTTCGAACTGGCTATTCTTGTTGTACAAGGCCAACGCCTACCTCAAGTGTTAGAAGAAAAAGTCATGGTATTTATTTTCAATCTGTTTCATAGTCATGAAACAGAGCACACCTGCCCACGAGAAAAGTGTTTGTTTGTTTGTTTGTTTTTTCTTTTTCTCTCTCTTTTAAGCCAATTTTGGATTGGTTTGGATTTGATAGAGAGGAATATTTTCGTTTGTTGTTTGGAGTTTGAATTTGTATATAGTTATTTTTTTTAGTTGGGTTTAAATGCAGGTGAGCCCGATTGTACGAATGCAAAAGGAGGAGATATTGGGACCTCGGTGGTTGAAACCAATGCTTAAGGCCGATTATTTCATTCCCTGTGAAGTTCATTTGGATTCTAATAAATGTGAATGCAATATGTTCTGCTTGGACTGCATGGGAAATGCCTTTTGCTCTTACTGTTTAATCCATCACAAGGATCATCGTGTTCTTCAGGTACCTCAAACTCTTAACTTTTGTTTCCAACAATCATTAAAAAAAAAATGAAAATATTTATTCCTTGATAAATGAATGAGCAAAATTGAAGAAAAAAACAGCAAAAAAAAATTAGATGTGTTAGGATGTTTAATTAATTAATTAATAGTAATTATTGCAGATAAGGCGATCTTCATATCATAATGTGGTGAGGGTGAATGAAATTCAAAAGTATATAGACATATCGTGCATTCAGACATATGTAATAAATAGCGCCAAGATTGTGTTCCTCAATGAACGGCCACAGCCCAGGCCCGGCAAAGGAGTCACCTACACTTGTGAAATCTGTGCCCGTGGCCTTCCTGATTCTTTCAGATTCTGTTCACTTGGCTGCAAGGTCACTCACTTTTTGCCCTTCCCTCAATATAATAAATTATTTTTTCTCTATAGTATCATTAATTATCTATTGTATTCGGCTCATCTATTGATATCTTGGACTTGTTCAACCTCAATTTTTTTCAAATTCACAGTTGAATGCTATGGAGAGAGGAGATATTGAGCTGACATTTTCGGTGAAGGCTAAACACAACAGGGAAATGTTTGACGAGTCCGATTCGATTGAATTATCAACACCAAGAAAGATTCACAAGAGGAATGTATTGAACCGGTTCTGGGATGGACCTACATTTTCGTCCTACGGTGAGACATTTTCTGGTTCATCGAGTAGTTCAGGAGATGAAGGGGTCAACAATCTTTCCCCTGCAACTCCTCCATTGTTCAATCATACCAACTCGAGTCGGAGGAAAGGCATTCCCCACCGTGCGCCATTTTGAAATTGACAACGGTCCACGATGGAGTTCTGGCAATGAAGAATTATTATTCTTCATGTGGAGGGTTTTAGATATATATATATATATATATATATATACACACAAAAGGTTTGATGGTTTGAGGTCTAGAATTAATTGCCGGTTATTATTAGGTGAAATGTGTATACGGTTGTATAGATGGTGGCTTTAAGTTGTGTACATAATATATACACGCAGCTTGTTAAACCCTTATATAAAGATCAATAGGGGACTTTCTATGACACAGCCTTTGTAGTTGAAATCCTTCAAGATTTGAAGGAGTGCATGGCAGTAGTTGGTGGGGTTATACTACAAATGCATACCATACAGTTCAGTTTTTGTGAAGATATATGCAATTGAAGTTTCTTTGAAGATTTACTTTAAATGTTGCTCCCACAAAACACAGCTTGTAATTTTGTTACAACAAAATCTCTCTGTTCTATGGTGCAACTTTGATTTGGTTGAATTATGTATGTGGATATGCTGTTTAAGTCTGCTCGCCTACTTTATTATACAGGGATATTACAAAAATAAAAAAAAATTGAGGTAAGGGGCTAATGACAAAAAACAAACAGAGGCAGGGGCGGAGCTAGACCCGAAATATTGGGGCGGCTAATTAAAATTTTTTGGAGGGGCTAAATCAATAAAAAAATAAATATTTAGTACTAAAATTAATATTTTAAAATAAAATTTACATATAAAAAATTGAAATTTAAAAATTTTTGTGGGGGGGCAAAGAGAGGATACGCCCCTGAACAGAGGTTTTAAGAATTATAGGTATCCCTGGGTTTTATTTTGTCTAAACTTTAAGGTATAAAGGTAATATTTTTATAATTATCAGGGGGTGTGATTTTGTATTAAGTTTAAGGCATAACTGTAATATTTTTATAAGTATCAAAGACGTGATTTTGTATTAAGTTTATGGCATAACTGTAATAATTTTATAAATATCAAGGAGTTTTGGAATGCTATTTGCTTGTGAAGGGGATGCATAAGACCAAAAGTCACGAGTTTTTTTTTTTTTTATAATTTTTAATAAGTTGTCGGTATTTTTGTAATTTGTACATACATCAGATTTTATTTTGCAATGATCCCTGTTATATATGTGTAGACTGTAGTATTACTATTTGTGTATTTGTCTCCAAATTCGTTTATGGGAGTGTGTGGGTGTGGGTGAATTTGAGGAAAGATTGATTGTGCAACTTAGATTTGGATAACAAACGTTGACCAAAAAGTAGGCTGAACGGTTGCTAGCTGCTGATTAAGGGAAAGTTGTATTAATTAAGATAGAGTAGCTGGAACTGAAGAGGTGCTAACTGCTATGCAATTGCTAACTAATAACGGATGATGATGAAGATGAGGCCGCTGATTTTTCAGTGTTTCTGTGGAATTATGAATATAGATATATGTTTATGATTATTTAATTCGGGTGGTGTAAATTCATGGGAGTTTCATGTCAAAGAGAAACTTAGGGGACACGTAACACCCCCACCAGGGACAGGGACAGGGACTTAGGATATCGACACCTTATTTTTGTTTGTTTATATTTATCATTGTTATTGTTCCTATTATCTCTCGATGTTACACCACAATTATCTCTTCCTAGTTAAGCTATCCATTTTCTATATTTTCTTTTAATTTTTATAAATATATATTAATTGTGTTGTCCAATTTAATAGAAGGGAGAGGGGGGGTAGTTATTAGAATATTAATTATATTCGGAAACAAGTGGAGAGCAGAGGCGTAAGGAATCTAGAAAAGTCTGCATAAGTGTGCTTTTATTTCATCATTCATTCAAAAAGACAAAGTAGCTATATTTACATCAAAATATTTATAAATTTCTTTTTTGTGATGACTTTATGTAGATGTGTGCCACATCTTCTTTGGAGTCGACACGTTTCCGCTTTCTATTCCGCTCACCTAAACCCTCTGCCTCCATCGTCAGCTAACTTTTTTGTATGTATTTATCTTCATCAATATTAAGAGATGGCAAAATGCCCCGAACCCAATCGGGAAATTCATCCCCGCCCCGAACTCAATTGGAAATGCCCGCCCCGATTATGTCAATAGGGTGGGGATGGGTTTAGGTCACCCGCCCTGCTAAGCCCCACTTCGACCCGACTTTATATATATATATATATATATAGGGAGGATCCAGTTGAGACCATCCTCCTAGGTGAGACAATATGGACTGATCTTAACCATCTCTTACATACATCAAAGACTAGGATTAATATATGATAATAATAGATTAACCAATTAATTAAAGAGTTGGTCTCCTATAGGACCGTCTTACGGATCCTAATCCGTCAGAAAACCTAATCCAGTGTGGGAGCCGCTGAGAGGAGATTGGATGAAACAGGACTCTCATGTCCAAACCCCATTGACCCTCCATTGCTGCGCACAGCTCGCATCTCCTCCATTGCTGCGCACAGCTCCAGACATCCTGCTCGAAAACTCCCGCTCGCATCTCATCGGTTGCGCACAAATAGGTGTCTTCATCTCCTCTCAAGCTCCACCAACATCTCCCAAAATTTGCGCACTAACTCAACATTCAACTCCTTTCTAAATCTCAACATTCCCTAATACAAAAGTTCAAAATCTGTAAGCAAAAATCTCTATTGTTGTTGCGGAAAAAAACCTTCATTATCATCCACGATGTTGCACTTTCAACCTTCTTTTTGTGCGATTTGGAGAATCTCTCCAATGGAGAATGAAGACGCACACATCTCATTGATGAAGAAAGGTAATGTACTCAGACATTGAAAAACAGATACCTTTGCTGAAAAAACTGATACTTTTGACTTTAAATACAATACTTTTACTGAAAATAGTGATACTTTTGATATTATATATGATACTTTTATGATAGTATCATATTTTCAATATGATCCTTTATGAAGACATTTTCTTGAACTTTTGCAAGTTTTAAATTTCTTGAATAAAAGTGATATTTTACGGATATTTTGATGTAATAATTTATTCCATTTATTCATATAGGTGAAAACTTGGATTCGGTACTTATTGTTTCTAGCGATGAAGATGATATAAAAGTCATTGAAGGTGAAAATGCGGATTTAAGAGATCTGCGACTAAAACACGAGGCGGATGCGAGAAGGTATCACATTCTCTTGAATAAGTATTACTATTTTCTCCAAAAGTACCAACATCTTCTAATCTGTCCTGTGATTTTTTTAAAAGTTTCTAGACTACACTAATGACCCTGTGGATGTATCGGGTTCCCTTGTTGGGTTGAAAAGGAAGACAATTGATGACATGCATAAGTTGTATCGGGACCATAGTCGTGCACTCGGGGTTAGCGTTCGTAAAACAACAACTAGATCTCAAGCTAATGGAGTTGTGACAGAAAAATATTTTGTATGCTCTTGTGAATGATTTAGGAGATCGGGAAATTTGGACATGAATTCCAAAAATAAAAAAAAGAAAAATTTCCCTATCACACGTACCGGATGTAATGCTTCATTGAGGGTAGAATTAAATGACGAAAGTCTTTATGAAGTCTTGAGCCATGTCATGGAGCATAATCATCCGTTTACAAGAAAAGAGTAGAACCACCTTCATCGTTCTGAGAGAAAGATTACAAGTGAAAAGGGCAAAGTCATAGAAGATATGGTCTCTTCCGGAATGAGACCGATAGATTCTTACCGTTATATGACACATGAAGTGGAGGAGATTATAGTGTTGGACACACTATAAAAGATTATCCTGAATTTTGTGATTAAATCTGAAATTGAAAGAAATAGAAGGTGGGATGCACAAACACATTGAAATGTTGTACCAACAACAATCCGATGAGGAGGACTTCTATTTTAGAGTTAAGCTAGATGAGATGGCCAAATTGATAAATGTTTTTTGAGAGATTCGATGGTGAGAGAAGATTTTGAAATATTTGGGGATGTTGTCATTTTTGACACAACATATCGCACAAACAGATATAATTTGATATGTGCTCCAATTGTAGGCATCAACCATCATTGTAAAAATGTGATGTTTGGTTGTGCGTTCTTATCAAACGAAAAGACTGAAACATTTGAATGGCTTTTTGAGGTTTTTAAGAAAGCCATGGGAGGAAAGTGTCCTATAATTATATTCACTGACCAAAACCAAGCGATTTCTAACGTGTTAGAAAAGGTACGTAGCTGAATTGAAAACATAATACTTTATCACATAAAATAGATACTTTTACTTGAAAAACTGATACTTTGACTATATGATATTTCGTTTTCATCCAATTTACTGACTTCCTGTTTTTGTGACTAAATTGAACAAATGGTACTTTATCGCATAAAACAGATACTTTTCTCGAAAAAGTGTTACTGTAACCCTAAATTATTCATGCAGGTATTCCCTGGGACAAAACATAGGCTATGCCAATGGCATCTTTTCCATAATGCTGTAAGCAGGTTTGGACAACTGAAAATCAACAATTCCTTTAAGAATGCATTTAGGAAATGCTTGTCAGGTTGTATGGATGAAGGTGATTTTGAGAACTGTTGGAGTAACATGATTTCAACGTACGGATTGCAGGATCAAACATGGTTTAAAAGATTGTATGAGATAAAGGAGAAATGGTACACAACCTTAAGCAAATATTTCTTTTCTGCTGGAATACTTTCCTCATAAAGGAGTGAAAGTACTAACAGCACCATGGGATTCAATGCAAAGAAGACGACAAGTTTGACTTATTTTTATGGTATTTTTAAGGAACTAGTGAAGAATTGCAGAATGAAAGAACAAAATGATGAGTTCCAATCATCAAGATCAATACCATCGACTTCCATACCATTGACTGGGTTGTTAAAGCACGCTGCTGAGGTATACACTTTAACATTGTTTAAAGATTTTAAGAGTGAGTTTATCGCATCAATTTCTACTACTTGCACTCTAGTTCATAAGGATGAGATATTGAATGTTTATGACGTTTCTTCTCATCTTGGGGATGGAGATGTAAGTAAGGTGATGTTTGATCCTTTGAGAAGCATGATAACGTGCACTTGTAAAAAATTTGAAGAATGTGGTATTTTGTGTTTCCATTCATTACGGGTCTTTCATCTTCATTCTCATGTTAAGATACCGGAAATATATATTCTTAAGATATGTACAAGAATGGCAAAATATCAAGTATGGGACATCTTAAATAAGAGAGTTGAGAAGCCTGACAAGCCTAATGATTGCATTCCTTGGCATCATGAAATGGCATGAAGATATTATGATCTTGTGTTGAAATGCCAAGGAAATGAAGAAGCGAGGAGAATCATTGAAGAAGGTTACGATAGGGATTTTCTTGCTATTAGTGCCTTGACAAATGAGCGAAATTCCACCGGGCAAAATGAATCTTCTGCTGTTTCAAGTACATCAAATACATTGCAAGATCCTACACGGTCCATAACAAAGGGGAGAATAAAAAGAATAAAAGGAAGTTTGGAAAAGAGGAAGAAGAAAACAAGTGACGTCTCTGATTATTCTTAAGCAAAGGAGTTTGGTTCAAATACTCCAAATGCTCGGTTGTTTTAGAGATATTTTTCTTAAATTTGTCAGTTGTAATGAGGCAATTTATGATACATTTGTTATTTTAGAGATATTTTTCTGAAATCTATCAGTTTTTAATATTTTATATGTTAGTTTCTTAAATCTATCACTTATTAGTATCTATCAGAATACTAATACTTTTCGTATAATTACTAATATTTTTAACATAATTACTGATACTTTTCGGCAGTTTAGAAGTATTCAATTATGTTTCCAAAATTTAAATATCCAAATGCAGAATACTGATACTTTTCGTGTAATTACTGATACTTTTCATATAATTACTGATACTTTTCAGCTGTTTAGAAGTATACATGATACAAGATTGCTTAAAACACATCGCCCTACACACAATCAAATAAATTCAGCACTTGGTGCTTAAAACTAACATTACACTGCAAAAAATCAATGTACTATCACAAAATGACTACCAACATTCACAAAATATCAACTACAATTCAACATATAATCACAAAATGACTACCAACATTCACAAAATATCAACATATGCTATCTCAACATTTACAAATTTCAGAAATATAGTATCTCATCATTCACAAATCACATTGTTTCTTGCTTCATTTTTCCTGTTTCTGCGTGCCTTTCTTGCTGGCTTTCTTGGAAGGTTTCTTGACGGGTTCAGGGTCGTTTACTTGAATTTGAGCACTTGTTGCTCCATCTCTACTCTCAATTCATTCAACTCAGATAAAATGATTTCAGCGCAGTATTTAGCTCTCAATTTGCGTCTTTCCACAGCCTTAAAAAACTATAAAAATGGATGAAATAATTATAAAGTACAAATTCTTTGTTTAAAAAAATATTCGTACCTTTGACAAATCCGGAAATGTGTAAACTTTCCCAACAAAGTTTTCCATATGGTGCATGAGGAAAACACCACAATCAATGTTGTTGTCATTTGTTTGCCATTGGAAAGACACATTTTCCAAGACATATGATTTTACTTCTCCAGTTTTTGGGTGATTTTCCTCTTCGAGGAAGAGAGCCATTTGTTTATGCTGTGAAAAGTAACAATATAATGTCATATGTTTGTAAATGTTATTAAACATAATAAAAAGTTAACAAATACATATGATGATTTACCACCAAATTCGAGAGACCGACGTACTGATCTACAACCTCTTCATCATGCACCATATTGTCGAGGTATTGCACTTTCTTGTCAACAAAATTGATGACAGTCGTAATATAATGACCTTCATAGCAATATGGTACAAAGATCTACATATTTTTAAACACAGAAACTTCATCAGATTTTTTAAACTCAAAAACTGATACTTTTCAGACAGTCTATGATACTTTTGATGCAATTTCTGATACTTTGAGCATCAGATATATAACATGCAGAGTGATGCAAACAAATTTTCAACCAAAATCAGAAACTTATCAAACAAAATGATATACTTTTTAAAGCAAATACTAAAAATCTTACCCGGTCAACAGCGTTCAAATCCGGTTTGTTCAAGGTACTCATCCACGTCCTCCAAAAGCCTCTAAGTTCGCTTCCAGATTTTTTCCCATTAAAACAACCTACAAGATACAACTGTTGCAGGAAAAACAAAAAAGATTAAAAAAACTGAAATAAACATAAAAAGATTTAATTAAAATATTACTTACAGAATGTTGAGCATTGAAATAAAAATGTCCCGCATTCTTTGCCCGACCAACTGATTTGTTTAAAATCAGTGTCCATACATCAATGACACTTGAAAAAAATCATATATGCATCATCTAATGAATCAATTCTATCACTAAAGGCAATAAACGAATGCCACCGTGGGTGAAAACATTTTCAACGAAACGCAAATAATAGTAGTATGTGAGTAACAAATCAATGAAATAATAACTTTTTAATCTATAATCTCATTGTTACTTACTCTCTCAGAGAACTATGATCAGAAAAACAGAAGTCAACGACATCTCTCTATTTTCGTGTCATTCCAGTCAAGTACCGATTGTTCTTTTTCATAAATTGACAATGAAATTAAGTTTTTTTGACTGGCCAATCATCTGTTTCAAAAAGAAACAAAAGAAAAATAAAATGTCACTTTTCTAAGAAAAACTGATACTTCTAATATATCACCTGAATTACCTTCAACTTGACTTTCAAACATTTCGTTATCAGGGGCATCATCACCTAACGGTTCATCGATTATTGCTTCTTGCCACTTTGGCTTAGGCGTCAGCAGATCAAACCTAGGCATTGAATCCTTCCATCCTTTCATTTTTTGAAAATTCTTCACAACTTCATTAATGTATTCATGAAGTTTGGCATTGGAGAAGAATTCATCGTGCAGTGAAGATGAAGGGTGCAACTTCTTTGTGTTGCATTTCCGGATGCAATTGCTCCATGTGGACATGGTTATAACTTCCATGTCCTTTTGAGCAACAAGCATACTTTATCAACACCTGCAAAAAAAATGACGAGTTTTTAGATCACTTGCTACAATCTATAAAGTGATACTTTTTTGCTAAAACATGATACTTTTTAGCTAAAAAGTGATATTTTTATGCTAAAAGGGATACTTGAAGATGCATAGAAAAGAATAATATCAAATAATGAAACTTAATACTTTTTCAAAAATAAATGATACTTTTTCAAACAAAAATGATACTTTTTAATAGTAAACGATACTTGAACATATTTACATCTTTTGCCGGCTTTCAACCTCAGCGTTGGTTGGGTAGCCGGGGGGTATTTCAAACTGGATAAACCTTAAAGATTGATCATCTTTCCCCGCTTTCTCAATCCCAGATCTCTCCACCTTTTTTTTCTTGCCTCAAGTCGACCTTTTCCCAACATCAAGCTTCTCTCCAACGTTCTTTACATCACCACCTTTCTCCACATCACCTTTCTCAGCATCTTTCAAATCAACGCTGCCAGAAATAGGATAGATGTTTTCAACATCACCCTGCCTAAAATCTCCAGCCTTTTACTCCTCTTTGGCTCTTTTTTTGTATTTTCTCCGTCGTCCAATGTTGAACAAGTGGCAGCTCCGAAGGTTCAGATTTACCTTTCCATTTAATACGATCAAAGTATATGATTTGCAAGGCCAAAAGGCAGCCACTTATGTGTGTTTTGGACTTCTTGTTAAAGTTGTCCACTGATCTACACAACCTATCCAACACTAGCGAACACGAGTCGAGATGTCGGATTGCATCTACATCAATTAATGATTTAAAATAGGAAACTGTTAGTCAAAGTGGCTACGATAATCTAGAGGAGGGGTGAATATATTATGCCGATTTTCCGAATTATGCCCTCTTTTTCGAATGAATAAGCAATGACAAGAATGAAGGTGCGGGAAATAAACAATACACGTTGATTTATAAAGGTTCAACCCACCTAGGGCCTAATCCTCTACCACCCCAAAGATGCTCTGGGATGGATTTCAAAAAGAAAAAAAGATTTTATTAATTACCACAATTAATACAACATCACCTTACAACACTTCTTTGGAGATTACCACAATCTCCCTTGAAGATTACCATAATCTTCTACGGCACCTTGTGAAGATTACCACAATCTTCCAACTTGAAGAACACCAAATTCTTCAACACCTCAAAAGAGCACCAAACTCTTCAATAAGAAGATTACCACAATCTTCTAATACTTAACACCTAGATCACCCAAGTGTGTTCTTACCACAAGAACATTCACAAGGACATCTTATGTTGAATGACGAACACAAATTCAAGATTACAACTCGATAATGAATAATATAATTTTGAGTGCAAGTGTCATCAAGAATAAAGCCTAGACCTCAAGATGTGAAAGTGAAATACTTAGGCTATAAATACAACAAGATCTTGAATGTGAAAGCTTAGAGAAATTTGCAGATTTCTTGTTGTGTGTTTGCTTGTGTTGTTATATCTTGTGTCTTCAAAATCATCTTCTATTTATAGGAGAGTCTTCACAAACATAGGCTACTCCTTCTTCACTTTTGTCTACAAAAAGAAGATCACAAGATGTAGAAATAATGTACAAAATTTTTAAAGTAAATCTTGCTGTAATGGATGTTCAACGGTTGGAATCTGCTATCAAAAATAACATAGCGCGACCGGTCGCTATGTTGAAATTTTGAACGTTATAAAGTAAATCTGAAGTTTCAGATACATGATGACGGGGAGGGCGACCGGTCCAGGGGGGTCCGATTGGTCACCACAGGGTTGACCGTCGGCCATGGTTGGACCGGTCCCCCCCTATGTTTTTGTAAGTCCGAGTTACATTTCAATTTTGCAATCTTTGATTCTTGTTCGACCGGTCGACCTCCGAAGTTTTCAAACTTCTCGTTTCATTTCAAAAATCATCTTCAGATACGAGATGCTCTATAGGGCAACCGGTTGGCCTCAAAACAGAAGTGTTGTCCATTTTTTTTGTCAAAAATAAACTTCAAAAAATACTCCAAAAATTAGTAAAAATATTTTATATCATTTGGGAGTATTTGGACAACATTTAAAAATATTGTTTTGGTGTAAAAACTCATTTAAACAAAATCATCAAAATCTTGATAAAAACATTTTTTTAACAAACTCCCCCTTTTTGATGATTACAAACCAAAACAATTTTTAGGAGATCGATTTGAAAACAAAACACATTTTTCCGGTCTAAAACATCAATCCATTACAAAAAACATTTATCATAAGTAAAAGCACAAGGATAGGAGCAAAGATTTTTCATAAACATTTTGCACAAGCTCCCCCTATCAACATGCATAACAAGATTAAGTATAAAAACAAACAACTAAAAGCTAAAAGCTTAGCTTTTACAATATAAGCTTGAATTTCATGAGCTTAGAAGCTCCCCCTGTCAAAAAGACATCATTAGACAAGCATAAAAGTCCGTAATACATCAATTGGACTTAGAATCATTCACAACTTTTGGCTTTTAAGAGCCAGAGCTTATAACTTTTCTTGCGAGCTTATTTTCGCTTCTTATGGCGTATGAGCGTTTTCTGTTTCTCCCCTTTGGAATCATCAAAAGAATGTTAGCACGATAAAAACATCATATAATCATATCAAAGTGCGCAATTTAATCGATTTATCGAGCGTTTTGAATAATGAAGTTTAAATTCCAAATAAAAGGGATAAGTTGATCATTTGACTACCAAAAACTCATTTGATTGATAAAATATGATCCCTATAAACTTATAAGACTTTTGAGATCGAGAGAATCATGTAGGTGATGAATTTTTTTAGAAATATTTTGTCGAACACTTGTCGTGCGTCGAATAAAACAAGAGATATAGAAACGCCTTTGTAATTCAATTAAGCCAAAAATTTTCATCACCAAATGTAATTCTATAAATATCATTCATCAACAATCATCATTCACAACACAATTATACAAGAATTCCATCAAAAATCAATACATAAGCATTTTCTCAAGGGTTCAACCCAATTGAGATTAAAAGAGGAATTAAACTTACCAATCAATCGGATGAGTCGAGTAATACAGATGATATACTCGTACTATAAACCCAAAAATATAGAATATACAAGAAAGAAATCATTTTGGGTGAGTTTTGTGTGAATTGAGCGAAGGGGTGTGAAAAAAATACAAAATAGAACAAATAAATCGAATGAAGAACAAAAACATTTTAACACTGAAAATTGGCACAAGCGACCGGTCGACTAAGGGTTCGACCGGTCGACATCAAGGTTGACCGGTCGACCTTCTTGGTCGACTGGAGCCTGTGCATTTGATCAGTTTCTGTTCGATTTGATTTCAAAATGCGATTTTTCACCCCTATGTTTTAAAAGCACAAAATGCAATAATAGCCCTCATTCAATATACATTATGCCTAAACAAGCTTGAATTGAGGTAAAAGACTCGGTGGTTAATAGTTTAAAAAATGCGCGAGTTAATCTTGAGACGGAATTAAACACATCTCAAATTTCCGTTAAGAAACGCAATCCCAAGAAAAATGTCAAATCTCAATATGTTTAGTTCGGTTATGAAGAACCGTATTTTTGAGAAATATTTTATACCGGACTTGTTATCGCAAAAGAAATAGGAATGATTTAAAATATTGGATAAGACAAGCCATAAGAGAGAGTGTCTTTCAAATATTGAAAAATTCTTTTAATAACACCTATATGAGATTGTTTGGGATTGGTTTGAAATTGAGCACATAGGCATAAGGCATGAAGAATATCGAGTCTATAAGAGTAAGATAAGTTGATGAACATACCTCGATTTTATTTGTCAATCGTTATGCCTTTCGCAAACTTGACACATTATGACGTAGATGGTCATGGATAAGTCTACGATCATTTGTTCCTTAATACCAAAATATTTCCTGCAAAAACTTGACAAAATATCTTGCACAAAAGCATAGTAATATTGGATAATATAGACACTATGAATATAAACCATCAAGCAAGTAACACATACTATGCAATTTGTAGTAATCAACAAAAGTTTGATAAAATATGTGCTTATTTAAAAATTCATTTAAGGTTTCTTTTGAAATTTAAAAAAAAACTAGAGTATAAAATTGAGACCTCATTTTTTCTAAGAAACATTTATAAATAATTTTGACAATCAATACAAAAATTAAGGCATGAAAATATACAATAATTATAAAAGACAATATAAATGCATACTACAAGAAGAGGATAAGAGTTACCAATTTCTCCATTGCCAAGGGTTGTATCTTTCCTAATTGTTGATTATATCTTCTTCTTAGAAAATAATTTTGTTGATAATGTCTTCTCCTTTGATTAAATGGCGCGAAAATTTGTTGTCTATTTGACAATTTGAATTTCCTTTGATTTTTGTTGCGCCAGGTACCTATCATGAAATTATCTTGTGGTACCCTCAAGTGTTTGGGTCTTTTGGGATTAACATTGAGACTTTTAGGCCTCCAATAATAACTAGAACTATTTTTAACCCGACAAGTATTAGTCGTGTGACCATTTTTACCACAATAAAAGCATGTAATAGTTCTAGAAGCATAATGACCAACATGCATAGATACTTGGTTCTTTTTATTATCATTAATAACACTAGGCTTATAACCAAGTCCTAATTTCAAATGATCACAACGTTGAACATCAAGAATTTTGGTCATTTTATCGGTACTCAAATTAAATTTCATCATATCCTTTTTCATGCAATCAATATCTTTAACATGAGTACAATTTTCTTCTTCAAGAATTCTAACCTTATCAAGTATAGCATTATGAGCACTAGTAAGAGATTCATAAGAAGCATGTGAACTATCCTTTTCATTTTTCATGGTGTTGAATTCCTTTTTCAAATTTTTGTATTTAAAGAGAAAGCTTTGGAATTCATTTTGAAGTTCATCAAAATCATTTTGCAATTCATCATAATCATCATGCAATTCATTACTAAAAGAAGAAGAAGGGTTAGAGCGTGCCTCATTGTCTTCTTCGATTCCCATTAGATATTGCTCGGCTTCTTCATCGTCGAAAGTTGCAAGAAACTCAGCCCAAGTTGTTATAATATCCGGTTGAGAAATGGATGCTTTTGAATTACTCCTTTTATTTGCATATGCTTCATAGGTGATAAAATTTCCAATAAGCTCATCAAAATTTAGGCCTTGTATGGTTATGTTTCCATGGACTATTTCTAGTTTCTAGTGTTGGAAAATGAATTTTGAGAATTTATTGGTTTTCGTGTGAAAACTGGATTTGTGTTTGGATGAGTGAATGAAAATGAGTTTTAAGTAGGTTTGAAATGTTTTAAAATTAGATTATGTCTGGTTGAGTAGGTTTGAAGTAATATTTTATGTATATTATAATTTGAAAAGTTGATAGCGATTGGATATCTTAATTGAATATATAGTATTATATTTGTAAGATTGTAGGCTAGTGGGTCCCATTAGATATATATTATAATATTTTAAGTAGATAAAGTTGATAATGGAGGGGCCCACACATATATTTGGATTAAAAAAAATGAGAATAGTGATTGATGAGTGATGTAGGGTAGTGTATAGGGTTGATAATTGAAATTATAAGTTTGAGATGTTGTTTTATGTGAAAAATGAAAAGTGAAAATAATGATTTCTATTGGAATTTTTATAAACAAACATGATTCCATTTCTATGAATAGATGGAAATTGGAAATGGTAGCTTGGAAACATAAACAAACAAGGCCTTAGAGTTTCTAAATTTTGAGCTTCCATGATAGCCGTCACCTTTTCGGACCAAGAACCGGGAAGAGCATTTATAACTTTGGTAGCTTTGTCTTCTTCCAAAATGACTTTTCCGAGTGCCCATAATGAATTAACGATGCTGTCTAACCTTTCTACCATTTTTGAAATCCCTTCACCCTCGAGCATTGTGAAATTTTTGAAATCTTTAACAAGCATTATTTTTCTAGCTTGTTTAACTTTCTTGGTGCCTTCATAGATAGTTTCTAATTTTTTCCAAACTTCATGAGCGGATCGTATACCAATAATACGATTATATTCCGTAGCGGTAAGAGAACAATGAAGAATATTAAGAGCTTTACCATTTAAGGAGAATATTTTCTTGTCTTCATCATCAAACTCCTTGAGGGCTTTGGGAATTTGAGTGCCGTCTTTCTTTTTCTTCATCGGGATGGATACTCCGTTTATAACCGTGTTCCAAATATCGAACCCGCACCCTTGAAGAAAGCATTCCATTCGGTCTTTCCAAAAAGCGTAGTTGTTGGCGTCAAAAATCGGTGGCTTGTTGGTGGAGGTGCCGATGGTGAGGTAGCTTTCGTTCGTAGCCCTGGATCTTTCTTCTTTACTCGCGGTGTGGAACGAGTTTGCCAAAAGCGTTTGGCTCTGATACCACTTGTTAGTCCAAGTGGCTACGATAATCTAGAGGGGGGTGAATAGATTATGCCGATTTTCTGAATTATGCCCTCTTTTTCGAATGAATAAGCAATGACAAGAATGAAGGTACGGGAAATAAAAAACACACGTTGATTTATGGAGGTTCAACCAACCTAGGGCCTAATCCTCTACCACCCCAGTATCTCCGGGATGGATTTCAAAAAGAAAAAAAAATATATTAATTACCACAATTAATACAACATCACCTTACAACACCTCTTTGGAGATTACCACAATCTCCCTTGAAGATTACCACAATCTTCTACGGCACCTTGTGAAGATTACCACAATCTTCCAACTTGAAGAACACCAAATTCTTCAACACCTCAAAAGAGCACCAAACTCTTCAATAAGAAGATTACCACAATCTTCTAACACTTAACACCTAGATCACCCAAGTGTGTTCTTACCACAAGAACACTCACAAGGATATCTTGTGTTGAATGACAAACACAAATTCAAGATTACAACTCGATAATGAATAATACAATTTTGAGTGCAAGTCTAATCAAGAATTAAGCCTAGACCTCAAGATGTGAAAGTGAAATACTTAGGTTATAAATACAACAAGAATATTGAATGTGAAAGCTTAGAGAAATTTGCAGATTTCTTGTTGTGTGTTTGCTTGTGTTGTTATATCTTGTGTCTTCAAAATCATCTTCTATTTATAGGAGAGTCTTCACAAACATAGGCTCCTCCTTCTTTCTTTTTGTCTACAAAAAGAAGATCACAAGATGTAAAAATAATGTACAAAATGTTTAAAGTAAATCTTGCTGTAATGGATGTTCAACGGTCGGAATCTACTGTAAAAAATAACATAGGCGATCGGTCGCTATATTGAAATTTCAAACGTTATAAAGTAAATCTGAAGATTCAGATACAGGGTGATGGGGAGGGCTACCGGTCCAGGGGGGGTATGACCGGTTGCCACAGGGGTCGACCGATCGGCCATGGGTTGGACCGGTCCCGCTCCCTATTTTTTTGTAAGTCTGAGTTCTGTTTCAATTTTGCAATCTTTCAGATACCGGTCGACCTCTAGTTCGACCAATTGACCTCCTGAAGTTTTTCAAACTTCTCGTTTCTGTTTCAAAAATCATCTTCAGATACGGGATGCCCTATAGGGCGACCGATTGTCCTCAAAACAGAAGTTGTTGTCCAATTTTTTGTCAAAAATAAACTTCAAAAATACTCCAAAAATTAGTAAAAACATTTTAAATCATTTGGGAGTATTTGGACAACATTTAAAAACATTGTTTTGGTGTAAAAACTCATTTAAATAAAATCATCAAAATCTTGATAAAAATATTTTTCTAACAGAAACATCCAAAGTGTGATTCGCACTTGGTGTCAAAAGTGTTGACAGATTATATAACATAAAAAGCCTTTTGAAATCATCCCCCCTTCCTTATAGTCATTCATCAATTTATTTTTCAAATACCCAACTGTCGAACTCCCATCAATACCCACCCTATTCTTAAACTCAACAACATCATCCATACTTTCACTCTTCCTATAAACTACTACGTCCTCATTGTTCCTTGGCAACAAAAAAACATCACATATGTCATCGGCATTTATGACAAACCTTCTCATATCATCAACGTTGTCGGCTTGCCCCGTTGAATTTCTTGACCAGCCATGACAACATTTGGGCAGGGAGTTGTTTCACTTGCAATTTCAACAACCCCCAAAAGTCAATGCTCTCGATATCCTCCCTCTGTCTAACATTCAAAGCCTTAACTATATCAAATAGACCTTGCGGTCGCATTGCGTAATGAACTGCTGCAATAAATATAACGTCATATTAGTACTGATATAAAAACATGATATAACATGATAAATACAAAAACTTGATATAAACATAAGAACTGATACAAATAAAAAATGGTACTTTTATTCCAATTTCTGATACTTACAAGCATCAAACATGATCCTTCTAACATGCATAATGATTCAAATATATGTTACATGTTAAAAATGCACTAATATGGTACTTACAAGCATAAAAATGATACTTCTAACATAAAAATATGGTTAAAATGTTAAAAGTGCACTGATATAAAAACGGATACTTTTAAGTCAATTTATAATACTTACAAGAATAAAACATGATACTTCTAACATACATAGATATATAAAATATATATTCAATTCCAAAATGCACTAATACAGGGCAATGGTTCAGATACTAAAAAGAAACAGGACAAAAGTGCACAAACCTCTTAGTATCTTTCTCGGATATCTTGATTTTCTTTCGGGGACTATTAGAATCCTCCTTTCTAATTTTCTCCCCCGAAGATTTACACTTTGCAGCAACCTTTCAAGGTTCAACTACAGCAACCTTTCCAGGCTCGTCTTCAGCATCCTTTCCAGATTGATCTACAACAACTTACTTTGCTGCAATATCTTCCTCTACATCAACATTATCCTCAGCCTTTTCAGTCTCTTCGGCAACATTTCCTTCTTCTTCCAAAGGTTTTCCACAACAAACCCTTGACCATCAACAACCTTATCCTCATCTTTTTCAATCTCTTCTGCAACATTTCCGGATTCTGCTAAAGATTTGTCCACAACACCACCTTGATCATCAGCAGGATTTTGCAAATCACGACAACTAACATCTTCCTTCTTCGGGCTTTCTCCTATCATGCCTTCTCCCGGACTGCTTCTTCCCCTTCCCCTTCCTCTTCCTCTCCTCCGTATCAACAATTTCTGCCGACCCATCTATGAATATGCAAAACACTGATACTTTTAACACATATATCAACAAAAACACACACAATTTAAAGATAAATCAAAAACTCCACAAATCACATATATCAGTATATAGACAGAGAGGGCATATGCATGGTACTTTTAACTCATTTACTGATACTTTTCAAGCAATTTCAGATACTTTTAGTTCCATTTAACAATAAATAAACAGAAATCCATAAACTAGGTTAAAAAAACACTGATACTTTTGAACAAATTTATGATACTTTTATGCGAATTTCTGATACTTTTAAACATCATTGTTCCCCATAAATTTACAATAACACCAATATATCTACTAACAAATTTTAACATGAACTTAGAAAATCAGTAAACTATTTTAAAAAACATATTAACATAAACAACAAGAAATCAAAACCTAGTGTAATACAATGGCGAAATTAACTCATCACTGAAAAAAAAAATGAAGACTAACATCTTTATCCTCATTTTTTCAATGTCTTCTGTAATGTTTCTTTCTTCTGCCAAAGATTTGTCCACAACACCCCCTTGATCATCAGCAATATTTTGCAAATCATGACAACAACATCTTCCTTCTTCGGGCTTTCTCCTACCGTGCCTTCTCCCAGGCTGCTTCTGTAAGTCCAAGCGGCTACGATAATCTAGAGGGGGGGTGAATAGATTATCTCCATCTTTTCGATTTCGCCCTCTTTTTAAAACCGAATGCTCAAATACAATAATAAAGGTGCGGAATATAAACAACACACGTCGATTTAAAGAGGTTCAACCCACCTAGGGCCTAATCCTCTACCACCCCAGTATATCCGGGATGGATTTCGAAAAGAAAAAGAATTTTATTAATTACCAAAATTAATACAAATTCAACTTACAACACCTTGAAGAGCACCACACTCTTCTTCAACACCACCTTTGGAGATTACTACAATCTCCCTTTGAAGATTACCACAATCTTCCTTCAACGGCACCTTGTGAAGATTACCACAATCTTCAACCTTGAAGAATACCAAATTCTTCAACACCTCAATAAGAAGATTACCACAATCTTCTTCACCTATCACCTAGATCATCCAAGTGTGTTCTTACCACAAGAACACTCACAAGGATATCTTGTGTTTGAATGATAACCGAAAATCAAGATTACAACTCAATAATGAATATTACAATTTGAGTGCGAAGTGTAATCAAGAATAGCCTAGACCTCAAAGATGTGAAAGTGATAAGCTAGGCAAATTTACAACAAGAATAATAACAATGAAAGACCAAGTGTTTGCTTGAAGTGTATCTTGTTGTGTTGTATCACAATTGTTATATTGGTTGCTCCAAAACTTCCTCTATTTATAGGAGATGATTGATCAAGCATAGGCTCCTCTTGGGGATTGAAAATCTACAGAAAAATACAATTAAAATCAAGAATATAGCTGTTAGAAATCAATCCCACAATTTAAGGAAATGTGTCCATGTCAAACGGTCATATTTTTGCTTTGTCAATACAGGCGGCCGGTCCGCAGAAATAGACGTTGGAAGAATACATAGCAAAATAACACGCAGGCCCGGTCGGCGTAGGCTTGACCGGTCGACCCACTGCCTCAACCGGTCTCCCTAACCAAAAATACGAAGGGGTTAAGTCTGTTTCAACAATGAAACTTGCCGATGCGGTCGGCCCATTTGGCGGCGGTTGGCCGACCGTTGACTTTGTTTTTTTCCTTCCGTCTCATTTTCTGTTTCTAAAAACATCTTCAGTGCACGGGTTGCCCTATAGGGCGACCGGTCGACCACGAGACAAAATGTTGTCCAATTTTTGTCGAAAATAAAACCCAAGAAATACTCAGAAAATTTAGTAAAAACATTTTAAACCAATCGAGTATTTAGACAACATTTAGGAGCCTTGTTTAGGAGTGAAAAATCCATTGATATAAAATCATTAAAAGTGTTGTCCATTATTATCAAAAATAAACTTGAGGAAATACTCCGGAAAATATTAAAACCATTTTAAATCATTTAGGAGTATTTGGACAACCTTTAAAAGCATTGTTTTGGTGACAAAATAAAATCATCAAAATTAAGATTAAAACATGTATCAAACAATCTCCCCCTTTTTGATGATTACAAACCAAAACAATTTTTACACAAACTAAGAGAGCAATTTTAGAAATGATTTTCCGGTAAAAATATTTGACCGTTTGGTAGCAACCAAAATTTCCAAAAATATTAAAGCAACCAAGTAGGGAGTAAATATTTTTCAATAATAAGCACAAGCTCCCCCTATCAACAAGCATATCAAGAATAATGTAAAAGCAATTTTCCATAAGCTAAAAGCTTTAGCTTTTACAAATTGTTTAAGAGCTTATAAGCTCCCCCTGTCACAAAACATCATTAATCAATTTTATAAGTCCATCAAGTAACAATTGGACTAAGAACAAATCACAACTTATGGCTTTTATGAGCCATAGCTTATAGCTTTTATGACAAGCTTTTATTAGCTTCTTTGAGCTAATGAGCCAATATCCTGTTTTTCTCCCCCTTTGGAATCATCAAAAAGAATGTTAGGATGGTGAAAACACCATACAATAATATCAAAGCGCGCCAAAGGGACGGTTTAATAACAGTTGAGCAATTAAAGCATAGTAATCCATAAGAGATCCATAAGCTCATTAGTAAGTTGAAAACATGATTTCAAAAAAGATTTTAGGACATTTTGAAGCAAGAGAATCATGTAGAAATTGGAAGTTTCATTGCGACATTACAACGAACACCTTATGTGCGTGAAAAATAAAAGAGGTTGTATATAACCTTTGTAAATGGTTCAAGCCAAAAATTTTCATATCATCAATCAACCTCATTCCAAAGCTCAAAAAAGATCATATGCAACAAATGCAACAATAGTTCATCAAGTAAGGAGCTCAAAGTAGATTCTCAAGGGTTCAACCCAATTGAGATAAGCTAAGAATGATCAAGGCATTACAAATGCCAAAAAAAATAGAACATCTACCAAGTAATAAGTCATGCCTTACACAATATATGTATCAAATGTCAAAAATTCCAACATATCCAATTAAGCATAAAGGTCAAAACATTAAGAGAAGCACTTTTACCATCAAGTACTTCATACCAATTATCAAACAATGCTTAAGAGTATTTTTACCATCAAATACTCCATCAAAGTCATGATCATCCACAAGTCATTATCAACTTGAAATTTTAACCCTTTAAGAAACATAAGCAAATATCATTAGTACAAATGAGTTTTACAAAAGTTCATAAAAGTACAAAGCAATTTAAATGAAAATGCTAGAAAGTAAAGGGGGTGGGGGTATCAATCTTCGTCCGAAGAGAAGCAAGTTCCGGGAATGAGATCTTTGATAAATTTCTTCAATTTTCCGATTGACTTCTTCAAACTAGAATTTTCCTTTTTCACAACCCGGAGCTCTTTTCTAAGAGAGGCCACATCTCTAAATGTTTCTCTTTCCACTTTGGCCATTCTCTCTTTGAGATTAAGATCCTCTACATCCGACTCATCTTCATCTCTTTCCTCCCTAATTTCTTGTTCATTTCCCACATTCTCTTCTTCATTTTCCTCTTCATTCCCCACATCATCTCCTTGTTCGTTAAACTCACCTCTTCCAATATTTTCAACCTCATTGTCATTAAAGAAATCATCCGAGGTTGTTGTTGATGTCGGGCACGTCCCTAGCGGCTTTGGTAGGAACCCGTGGTAAATGTCGTCGCATTCTTACCATTTGTAGAATGTTGGCATTATCAAAATCATTGTGACGAATTTCAGTATTCATTTCATTTTCGGGTATCCCGATAAATATAGGAGACGGCAAATCAAATTACCCAAGGTATATTTTTTTTGGTAAGCTTTCTAGATTCCAACAAGCAATACACAAAGATTGCCCCATAATTTACTCTTTCTCCTTGAACAATCTTATAGGTGAGAAAGAGTTCGAGATTGCTTGGAAGTTTTACTTCCTTTCCACAAACACAATAGGAGCAAATGATAGATATAATCCGATAATTTGGCGGCATTGCCGTATGTCACTTACGGGATATACTCCTAAAAAGGTTTTCACATCATCTAGTGAAACACCGAAAACGTTATCATCCCAATGAGTGCAATCCACATTGACTACTCCATCATTTGGCACATTAAAGTGATTACAAATATCAGCCAATGTCCATGAAAAATGCCTACCATTAACAAATGTGTGAAGTTCCAAAGGATTATCTATCGTAGCATCAACAATCCACATATTTGCATAGAAAAGTTTTATAAGCTCGTCATCATAGTGCAAACACGGATTATCCCAAAGTGAAACCCATCCTTGAATTTCAAAATAAGCTATAATATCTGGAAATTCATCATGAAAAGCTTGAAAACGAACCATACGAGTGCACGCAATTTTCTTATCATTCAATCCAATATTCTCATAATGTTCCTCCGCAAGTTTATTTAAGAATCGAAATCTATTAGCTCTAGAGGGAGGCTCGTAGAGGAGTGATAACTTACTAGAGTCCCAATGAATGCTCGATTTTGAAACCCCGGCTCTTAATTCGGCAATCTCCTCTTCCGTAAGCCGATTTTGATAGTCTCCTTGAAGAATATCATCTTGTTGTGGATTGGAAGAAGATTCACCCCTTTGCCTCCTTCTCCTCTTTTGAGGATTTCGTTCGGTAGAATTTCTTGGAGGTGCCATATATGTGAAGTTCTTGCAAAAAGAAGTGAATTAGCAAGAAAAATTTCAAGGATTGATGAAGAATTGAAGATTGTAGAAGAAAGGGGAAAAATCGTTGCTATAAGGGTTTGAGAAAATGTCCTGCGTCTGTTTTAAGAGCTGAAGATAGAATGTTTTAAGTTGCAAAAAATGGCACAGGCGGCCGAGGTCGGTAGGGAAGCGGCCGATCGATGTGCGGGCGGCCGTCGCCCCTGCCGGCCCCCCAGGTGATTTTTCTTTCTCCCGAGTTTTCCAAAATTCGATTTTTCACCCCAAAAGTTTTAAAACTTTGCAAAACTATAAGTTTGGACTATATCCAACAAATATGCGTTTCGGGAAAACATATAAACAATAAAATCGAGACTTAACAAGTAGTGCCCTTTTTAAAGAAAATATTTGCCAAAAATCATTTAGGGGCACTTAAGGGGTTAAAATGAAATATCTTAAAAGATATGTGCATAAGCATAATATCGAGTTAAAAGAAAAATACTAGTAGACATACCTCGATAGTTTAAGAAACTTGATGACGTAATAGCCAATGAGTATATGTATCCTACAGAGTTCTTAGACAACATTTGCATAGAAAATACAAGTGTAGGCAAGTAATAGGAGATATCAAAAAAGAACTTATGCTATAAGATTTCATAAGAGATAATAAGCCACATAAAAATGCTCAAGAGTTTTAGAAAATCATGCAAGGTCTCTTTTAAAGATTTTGAAACTCATAAATATATAAGAGACCTATATTAAAAATAAATACTTGAAGACTCATTTTGCAATTAAGACACAATTGAAAACATGCATAGAATAAAGAAAATGCATATATAAATGGGGAGATACGGTTTACCAATTTCGCCGTTTCCATGGGTTGTGTCTTTCCCATTGTTGATGATATCTTCCCCTTGAGAAGTCACTTTGTTGATGATGGCCCTTTTGATTACTCCATTTCCAAGGTTTGTTGCCTTCCCTTTGTTGAGAGTCTCTTCTTCTTTGAAAATCATCTTGATGATGTCTTTGCCATTTCCAAGGATTATGTTTTTCCCAATTTTGATTATATCCTCTTCTTGAAAATTGGCTTTGTCGAAAATAGTTTCTCCTTCTTTGATCAAATGAAACGGTCATTTGATGTCTTCTTGGCGGTATGAATTTTCTTCGATCATTATTTCGCTGGGTACCTAATAACACATTATTTTGTGGTACCCTTATGTGTTTGGGTCCTTTAGGATTAGTCTTGAGACTTTTAGGTCTCCAACAATAATTAGAGCTATTTCTAGCCCGACAAGTGTTTACCGTATGACCCTTTTTACCGCAATAAAAGCATGTAATAATTCTAGGAGCATAATGACCAACATGCTTATAGACTTGATTCCTTTTCATATGATTAACAACATTAGGCTTATGATCAAGTCCTTGTTTCATTTTATCACAATTATGAACATCAACAATATTAGGCATTTTGTTGGTACTTAAGTTTGATTTTAATAAATCCTTTTTCATGCCTTCAATATTCTCAACAAGAGTACTATTTTCTATTTCAAGGTTTCTAACCTTGTCAAGTGTGGTGGTGTGAGCACATGATAGTGATTCATAAGAAGTAAATAAACTATCCTTATCATTTTTCAAAATATTGAATTCCTTTTTCAAATTTTTGTATCTAACAAGTAAGCTTTGGAATTCATTTTGAAGTTCATCATAATCATTTTGTAAATCACTATAATCATTTTGAATGACAATATCATAGGAAGTAGAGGGTTTAAGACATACCTCATTTTCTTCATTGATGCCCATAAAACAATATTCAACTTCTTCATAATTGGAAGTTGTAGGAGGCTTATTCCTTAGATTTGAGCTTGTATGATCTTGAGAAGTAGATGCTTTTGTTTGACTCCTTTCATTTGCAAATACTCCATAGATGGCTTCTAATTTTTGCCATACTTCATGTGCCGACTTTATTCTACAATATGTTCATATTCTAAATTAGTAAATGAACAATACAAAATATTTAAAGCCTTAGTTTAAGGAGATGATTTTCTTCTCTTCATCATTGAGCTTTTGAAGCCTTTTGAGGTGTGTAGTGTATCTTTAGTGGAATGGATTCTCCATTAATGACGGTGTTCCAAATGTCGAACCCGCAACCTTGTAGATAGCATTCCATTCTTTCTTTCCGAAATTAAAATTCTTGGAATCAAATAGTGGTGGCTTGGTGGTGGAGGTGCTTGGAAAGATGAGCTTCGTTCGTAGCCATCGATCGTTTCTCTTCACTCGCGATGTGAAGCGAGCTTGCGAAGAGTTTGGCTCGATACCACTTGTAAGTCCAAGCGGCTACGATAATCTGAGGGGGTGAATAGATTATCTCCATCTTTTCGATTTCGCCCTCTTTTTAAAACCGAATGCTCAAATACAATAATAAAGGTGCGGAATATAAACAACACACGTCGATTTAAAGAGGTTCAACCCACCTAGGGCCTAATCCTCTACCACCCCAAAGTATATCCGGGATGGATTTCGAAAGAAAAGAATTTTATTAATTACCAAAATTAATACAAATTCAACTTACAACACCTTGAAGAGCACCACACTCTTCTTCAACACCACCTTTGGAGATTACCACAATCTCCTTTGAAGATACCACAATCTTCCTTCAACGGCACCTTGTGAAGATTACCACAATCTTCAACCTTGAAGAATACCAAATTCTTCAACACCTCAATAAGAAGATTACCACAATCTTCTTCACCTATCACCTAGATCATCCAGTGTGTTCTTACCACAAGAACACTCACAAGGATATCTTGTGTTTGAATGATAACCGAAAATCAAGATTACAACTCAATAATGAATATTACAATTTGAGTGCGAAGTGTAATCAAGAATAGCCTAGACCTCAAAGATGTGAAAGTGATAAGCTTTAGGCAAATTTACAACAAGAATAATAACAATGAAAGACCAAGTGTTTGCTTGAAGTGTATCTTGTTGTGTTGTATCACAATTGTTGTATTGGTTGCTCCAAAACTTCCTCTATTTATAGGAGATGATTGATCAAGCATAGGCTCCTCTTGGGGATTGAAAATCTACAGAAAAATACAATTAAAATCAAGAATATAGGCTGTTAGAAATCAATCCCACAATTTAAGGAAATGTGTCTCTGTCAAACGGTCATATTTTTTGTCAATACTGCAAAGGCGACCGTGCATTTAAAATAGACGCGTTGGAAGAATACACAACAAAATAACAGGCGACCGGTCGGCGTAGGCCGACCGTCGACCCACTGTCTCAACCGGTCTCCTAACCAAAAATACGAAGGGGTTAAGTCTGTTTCAACAATGAAACTTGCGGTCTGCATCGGCCGATTTGGCGACCAAATCGACCGGACCGGTCGACCGCTTGTTTTTCCTTCCGTCTCATTTTACTCGCTTTCTAAAAACATCTTGGTATCGGGTTGCCCTATAGGGCGACCGTCGACAATGAGGCAAATGTTGTCCAATTTTTGTCGAAAATAAAACCCAAGAAATACTCCGAAAATTTAGTAAAAACACTTTAAACCAATCGAGAGTATTTAGACAACATTTAGGAGCCTTGTTTAGGAGTGAAAAATCCATTGATATAAAATCATTAAAAGTGTTGTCCATTATTATCAAAAATAAACTTGAGGAAATACTCTGGAAAATATTAAAACCATTTTAAATCATTTAGGAGTATTTGGACAACCTTTAAAAGCATTGTTTTGGTGACAAAATAAAATCATCAAAATTAAGATTAAAACATGTATCAAACAGCTTCTTCCCCTTCCCCTTCCCCTTCCTCTCCCTCGGATCAACAATTTCTGTCGAACCATCTACAAATATGCAAAACACGTATTCTTTTAACACAATTTCAGATACTTACACATTCATACATGTATTTATGATATTTGGAATAAGACATGAGTACTTAAACAAACAATTATATTAGTGTACGTTTGGACGTGTGGAAGAAATAAACCCACACTTATTATATATTTAACAAAACAAACTTCAAGCAACATAAACACATATATCAACAAAAACACACACAATTTAAAGAAAAAAATCAAAACTCCACAAATCACATATATCAATATATAGACAGAGAGGGCAAATGCATGGTACTTTTAAGTCATTTACTGATACTTTTTAAGCAATTTCAGATACTTTTAGTGCCATTTAACAACAAACGAACAAAAATCCATACACTAGGTTAAAAAAAACACTGATACTTTTGAACATATATATGATACTTTTGTGCGAATTTCATACTTTTATATATCATTGTTCCCCAGAAATTTACAAATAACACCAATGTATCTACTAACAAATTTTAACATGAACATGGAAAATCAATACACTATGTTAAAAAACATATAAACATAAACAACAAGAAATCAAATTGATTCACGAAACCCTAATTTATTACAATGGTTCTAGAAAAATCGAGAAAAAATACCTTTTAACTGATACGATTGATCTTTGGGAAATTATTTTGTAGATTTTGATGAATGCCATGTAAAACTTAGAATAGGAAGTTGGCACCCCATTTTTGTTATAAATTGCATTGTAATAGATAAAATTTGGTCAAGTGAGTTAAGTCGGCTATGCCTAAACATGCAAGAAGACAACTGAGACTAGAAGAAAGACTCATTGAGAGGCAGCTGAGTATGGCAAAGAAGAGAAGACGGAACTCGATTGTGTGCAACGAGATGCAATGAGTGAAGTATCAGTCAAGTCAACTCAAGAAAGCCAAGTCTCAAGGTTGAAGTGACAGAAGAGTCATCAAATGATTGGAAGCTGACTCGAAGTCACCTGGGGAAGTTAAGAAAATGCGGTCAAGTCAATATAAGCTGAAAGAGATCCGTTGCCGACGAAATCAAGAGAATTACTTAAACAAGTAATACATCCATCTTGCCTTTCTTGAAGTGCTCGGTTCGAGCGTGCAAGAAGAATAAACCAATGGGAAGCACTGCACCATGTCAGAACTCTGAAAAGCTGAAGAATCATTCATACGAGGAAATGGAAATTCCAAGGACTACAACAAGACAAGCCAACGACCACAAGTGACTTTCAAAAATAAGCCTATCTCTTCAACGCGCAGATTTTTGAAAGATCACTATAAAAGGTTGAGGAATAACTCTGAGAGAAGGTTACCTGAACCACGAACATTCAAGCAAACATCTGAACTGTAACTTAATATATTCTCAAATCATTCTAAATCAATCCTCAAGCCTACATTACGAAGGAAATCAATCCAACACTCACCTGTGAAGGAAAGATAACCTCAATCAGTTGAAGAGGAAATTTTTGAAGATTCAAGGGGTCTACATTCCACGGAAGATTGTAGGAAGGTTCAAGGTCGAACTAGTCTCAAGTTTTTGGAGGGCTTCGTGATCAAATCCAAGAAGCTTGAGCAAGTGGGCTGTAGTAGCAAGACAGCTGCCCTGTGAAGAAGCTGAGTTGTACGAGAAGCCAGGCTGCGTGACCAAGGCATCTCGGACCGGGATTCCCAAAGGATCAAGTCGGTTGTGTGATCAAGACTTGTATGCGGGTATTAACCACTCTCACGTATATTGATCAATACTTAGTGGATTCCTCCAGGAGTTGGAGAAGAGAGAGTAGAAGAATTACCCCATCTTGAACCTTTATAAAAACTTATTGTGTCATTTACATTTCAAAGACTTTAATTTCTCATCTTAATTTTTATATCTGTTGATAAATTTGCTATCGATTGATAATCAATCGAGTGCTAAAACCAAGTATTATAACAAACTTAACCAAATTCAAGGGTGTTAAGTCTTCCTTTGAAAAAAAATCACGGTAGAGTTAAGTCTTTAGTCAAAACAATCTGAGTTATTCTATCAACGGCTCGGTCAGTCCATTGAGTGACTAACTCTGGATTAACTAACTTAGTTTGTCCATCAAGGACACAACTGTGAAGTATTAACTCTGAATTTTTAAAAAGAACTAATTTTGAAAAGTTGGTAAGGTTTATTCAACCCCCCCTTCTAAACCTTACACTCACACCCCTTGGGACCTACAGATGCCTTTGTAAAAACCTCGAGAAATCCTCTTCCGAGTGGTGAATTTAACTCCAACTGTAAAAAGACAAAGATTAAGTGAAGAATAAGGAGAATAAGAAAAGACAAGATACTCGAAAATACCTTTGCAACTTCTAAACGTGAAATCGAGTGAAGGTCGAACAACAGAAATTGAACTCGTGTTGAGAAATCAAAAAATACCTTTGCAATTAATCGATGAAAAAAACAGAGATTAATAGAAGAATAAGAAGAAGACCACGCACAACTGGAGAAATCGATTGAAAAACAGAGTGAAATAAAAAAAACCTGGTTACTATGATGAGATAGAACAAGAGAGAGGTTACACAGATCGCACAGAGTGAAGTGCAGAGTTAAACATGTGAGAGTGGGAAAAAATGAAAAAATAAAAAAGAAAATTAAAGAAACTGGGTTGCAGGTCAGGGGGCGGGTCGGGTGGGTAATTGAGACCCGTCTTACGAAATGAGACCCATAAGACGATCTTATACAAGTTTTTGCCTTAATTAAATTCCAATAAAGGTAAATTTGTCAAGCAAAACGTGTGGGGACCGGCCGAATATGGAATCGATTATGGAGGAGAGAGAATCATGCTCATTAATGTGTGGGGACCGTGTATGTGCTCTGCGATGATTCTATTGCATATTTTACACTATTATACTGCATATTTAACATATATGTACTGCATATTAAAATTATCAAACAAAAACATGTTGGGACCGTGAATTAAGGAATCAGTTATATATATATATATAGAGAGATAGAGAGAGAGATAGAGAGAGAGAATCACGCTCATTATTATACTACATATTTAACATATATTTACTGCATATTTAACACTATCATACTACATGTTTAACATATATGTACATCATATTAAAATTATCCAACAAAAATATGTGAGGACCGTGAATCAAGGAATCAATTATAGAGAGAGAGAAAGAGAGAGAGAGAGAAAGAATCATAACAGTATTATATTGTATATTTAACATATATGTACTTTGCATATTAAAATTGTCAAACAAAAACATGTGGGGACCGTGAATTAAGGAATCAGTTCCGAGAGAGAATCACGCTCATTATTCTCTCTGCATGTTTAACATATATTTACTGCATATTTAACACTATTATACTGCATATTTAACATATATGTACATGTGGGGACCGTGAATTAAGGAATCAATTATAGAGAGAGAGAGAAATCACGCTTATTATTCTACTGCATATTTAACATAAATTTACTGCGTATTTAATACTATTATACTGCATATTTAACACTATTATACTGCATATTTAACATATATGTACTGCATATAAAAATTGTCAAATATAAACATGTGGGGACCGTGAATTAAGGAATCAGTTATATGGCAAATGACTAATCTATACTTATTCGAATTAAAATAAATAAAAAACACTGAAAATTCAATTAAATCTCAGCCTTTGAAAAAATTAAATAAATGGACAAGATTAGCTAACACTATCTCACCTACGAAGGGTGGTCTCATTTGAACCAAATCATATATATATATAGGGGGAGGATTATATAGGACCCAAGCATTATATGAGTACATATGACCAAATCTAGACCATAGATCTAACTATTTCAATGGCTAGTATTAAAATATGTTTAATGTTTATAAAATATTTAATAAAACCGAATTGGGGCAAATTAGTCCATGTAAAAAATAGGGAGTTGACAAAATCTAATAAATCCCATTAAAATAGGAGCAGTTACCTATAATTGGTTCTATCTTACCTTACGGATTATGATATTAATCTTGATAAATCAATTAAATTCCATGAAAATAGGAGCAGTTACCCACAATAAGAGCAATTACCCGCGATTATTTAGAATGTTGCTTAGTTGTGCATAAACAATTGCTTGTGAATATGAAATATGTTGCTTATTTATTTACTGTATTTTGCGTTCTCACATTAAATGTAGTTTGCTGAAAAGAAAATGTGATGTTATGCAAAATAATATGCTTATATAATATACTCATAATGCTTGCCTATTGAGTAATTGTTGCATATGGACTACAAACACCACTAACGTGTGTCCGTGTTTGAGAGAGAGCATATTGGGGTATTGCTTATTGACGTATTAGGTACTGCTTATGTGTGCTTGTTTTTTTTAGCAAATTGTTCCGGAACCAAACAATTGTTTATTTATTTTATCCATATGTTTTACTGCTTATTGACATATTAAGTGCTGCTTATGTGTACTTGTTTTATTGCTTTTTGAGAAAATTGTTCAGGAACCAAAACAAATTACTTATTTAGTACATATGTTTTACTGCTTATTGACGTATTAAGTACTGCTTATGTATGCTTGTGTTACTGCTTTTTGATCAAATTGTTCATGATGACAAAAAAAATAAAATAAAAATAATTTTTCCATGTACTCAACTATGATAACATAACATATGTTATACCAAAAAACTGAACATTCATCAAGAAAATACACAACTAACTCAAAACATTCCTACATCAAACTACACATGTATGTCAACTACTCCAACCAACCCTTTAAATTCAAAAAAAATACTAAAATATTCAACCATTTGATCAAAAATAAAAAAACATAATCGTTTTGTTCTGATCCTACGTCGTTCCAGCAAACTTATTCGCCTCTGCCAAATTCAACTCCCTTTGCCTATTCATATCATCCAAACAAATTGCAGTTGCATATTTCCTTGCGGCCTCCTTTTTCCCACTATCTTTTGACATTTGCAAACCAAAATCTATCAAAAAAAAATACTTGTCAACTATATGAAAAAAAGGCAGAATATAAAGCATACATGAGCATTAAAACAAGTATATATAAGCATAATTAAAAGCATCAATGAGCAGTTAAAACCATCTTTAAAATATAAGAAAAAAAAAGCAATCCAAGTTAAACCATATTTCACCAACTATTATAAGCAGAATATAGAGCATATATAAGCAATAAAACAACCATATATAAGCATAATTAATAACATTAATGAGCAGTGAAACCATGTTTAAACACTACAACATAAATGACATTAGGTAACACAAATTTTGTAGCAATTTTTACATAAGGTACATATGTAACACATGTTTGTAACACTTTTTACATTACCATATTTATGTAACACTTTTGTAGCACTTTATCAATATGTAACACTTATATATAACACTTTTATATAAGTAACACTTTTAAGTATCACTTTTTTTTGTTATTTCTTTGTAACGCAAATAGGTAACACTTTTATCAATATGTAACACTTATATATAACACTTTTATATAAGTAACACTTTTAAGTATCACTTTTTTTTTTGTTATTTCTTTTCTAATGCAAATAGGTAACACTTTTATTAATATGTAACACTTATATGTAACACTTTTATATAAGTAACACTTTTTAAGTATCACTTTGTTTTTGTTATTTCTTTTGTAATGCAAATAGGTATCACTTTATTTAAGAAGCACTCTTGGCAACACTATATTTTATTGATTGTAACACTTTTTCATGCTATATTTTAGTAACACAAAATCATATAATTATCATTAAATCATGTCAAAGATTTATTTAATTAAGTGATGTCACCAAACCTAAAAATTGTAGACACCATGTACTCTGTTTTTTTTAACTGAATTTTTGTTTTCTTTTTACAAAGTATTTTAGTTTTGCATTTATTTTTTGGTTTTTTACGAAGGCAATTAATTCCATCTTAATACCGACGGAAAATGCGCATGTATATATTTTATTATTATTATTTATTTATTTTTTTAATTTTTACTAACGGAGACCAATTTCATCGTGAACCTTTTTTATTTTTTTTTACTTTTTTAAAAAAATTACCAATAAAAATTGATGTTGTCGGTAATTACTTAGGAATTTTTTTCGTCGATAAATTATTTTTGTTATTTTCTTTATTATTTAATTTTTTTACCGTTAGAACTCTTTTGTCTGTCGGTAAATTAATTTTATATTTTTATATTTTTTTATTTTTACCGATTGAATATTTATCAGTTGATAAATTTATTTTATATATTTTTGATATTTTTAATTTGTTGTGTCCTTTAATATATAATATAATATGATTTTCAAACTATATACTATACAATATAAAATTTGATATATACAGTGTATAATATAATTTAATACATATATTATAAAATATAATCTTTATTATATAAAATATATTATATATACATAATATATATATATATATATATATGTGTGTGTGTGTGTGTGTGTATGTGTATATATAAAATAAAGCAAAAGTTGTTATAAGAATTAACTTAGGTTAATGGCAAATTGCCACTTCCATACATAACAGGTCGTGGGTTCGAATCTACTTGGTGGCAAAAAATAGTATTTCTACGAAGTGCTACAAAAAAAGTGTTACATACGATCCATATGTAACACTCTAGAAGTATTTTTTTTAAAGTGTTACAAAAAAGTGTTACATAAGATTCATATGTAACACTTTAGAAATATTACTTCAAAGTGTTACCAATAGAAAACATAATGTAACACTTAGAAAAAATGTTACTAAAAGCTAATAAAAGTGATACCTTAGACTATAGGTAGCACGGGCAAGTGCAACGCCATAAAAGTGCTACCTATTGTCTATAGTAACATTTTATGGCCATTAGGTAATATTTTTTGAGTGTTACCTAATGTCATTTATGTTGTAGTGAAAATGTAAAAAACATAGCAATTCTAGTTAAACTCTATTTCACCAATTATTTTATCAAACACATGAAAAAAATATAAATTTGCCAACACTAAAATTAAATTAAGTCGATGAAAGTGCAATCTTATTAAAAACATTAAAACAACACATACATAAGTAATAAAATAAACTTACATAAGCATCATTAAAGACCTCAATAAGCGAAATCTAATTAAACCTATTTTTCCCCAATTTGTTTTTCAAATAAAACAGAGCAATCATAATTAAACCATATTTCCCAATTTATTTTTCAATTAAAACTCTATTTACTTAAAACAGTAAACAAAGTATACAAAAGCAATGAACTAAACATGAATAAGCAATACTAAAAACATCAATAAGCAGTTGCCACATACTTAAACAAAATAGAGCAATCCTTAAAATCATATTCCCCTACAAAAAATTCCTATTACATCCAAAACAATTTTACCCAACTACAAAACTCCATCAAAACAGAGCAAAATCGTCAAAGTCCATGAAAATCTAAGAAAAAAAATCTAACCATACATCCCACAATCCAACAAACAGAAGAAAAAAAAAAAAACAGAAACACACAATAATTCTAGGGTTTGAAACTGTAACAACAACAAAAAATTTGTAAAAAATCAGAAATATTATACATTATCAAATGCCTTATACAATAGATTGAACCCAAATATTCTCAAAAACGATTCTAAAACTGTGAAGAAAAAACAAACCCTTGTCCTCTTGCAAATAGACGATGTTTCAAGCTCCTCAAAATCTGGATGATGTTGTCGTCGAGTCGACGACCATGTGGGTGTCGTCGAGTCCGAGAAGATGTTGTTGCCATCGAGTCGGAGACGATGCGGGCCAAGAGGGAGTCGTGTGTTTTTCGGTGTATATTCAAGAGATTGAAAAATGGTTCAACAAAAGGAGAAATTGAGAGGAATTCTTTCAGTTTTTAATAAAAGCACGAGAGAGAATGGGAGAACTTCTTTCAATTTTTACAGACTCACAAAGGGAAAACCTAGATGGAAGAGATAAGCAAATGAAACCATCTCTAATTGCAATCCCATGATTCTAGGAACTTGAAAATGCACCACCAAAAATAACTCCCTCACAATAAATGATATTAAGTTGGAATTACCAAATTGTCCTTTTCATTAATAAATTTACTATAAAAAAACCTAAAAATCTGTTAAATCTAAACCGTTTAAAAATTAATCCAATGCTCCAGATTTGGTCTCACGTACTTATATAACTTGTCTGGACTCACCAGATCTAAATCCTATATATATATATATATTAAGTATAGTTTATATTATATATATTATATATGAAAATATTATTTTCTAAAAAATTATCATATAATATTCATTTTTATAATATACTTAATGATAACTTCTAAAAGTCTTAACAATATAACACATCTATATATATATATATAATAACCAAGTCCCTTATAAATGGTTAAAAACTTTTTCTCGCCTAAACGAACCTTCCACAATTAGTAAAAAATTGGTTCCGATTTTTTGCATCTTTTTTTGGTGTGAAATCGAATAATCTGCATCCATAAATTGTATTATTTAATGGAAACAAATCTCTTATGATTTTAGTCTATTAATTGATTAATAGACTGGTCCGAATCATATCTAGATAAATTGTTAATCAATAAATATATTACTTAAATACCTATGCGTAAATTATTTTAATTGTATTGATTAATGGAAATAAATCTCTTATGATTTTAGTGTATTAATTAAGTGACAATCAAACAAATATTCATGAAAACTGGTTCGAATTATATTTATGGATGAATTGATAATCAATAAATATATTACCAAATATTCTGTAATAAATCCCGGGTAAAGTTATTCATGGAAACAAATCCGATATATTTTTATTCTAATCAATAATCAATTAATATATTACTGGAAATATTAATGTAATAAAATCCCATATTAAGTTGAATATGGTAAGTAAATTTGTCATATTCTAATAAAATCAAACCCAAAATTTTAAACTTTCACACCATTTATTACTACTGCAAGTTAATTCTTCATATTATTTTTTAGGGCATTCAATTAGGTGTCATTACTTTTAATAGAAGGAAATAACCATTTGAATCTCTTTGTCAAATTGTTGCATGTATAATGTTACATTCCAAATAACCGAGAAGATATCTACAAAAATCATAAAGATTATTTACTATAATTATACTCCAAGTTCCTCTTATAAATATGAGTTTTCTTTTTTTTTTTTGCACTTAATTCATTCATATACTCGAGCAAAGTTTTTACTGAATAAAAACTTTTGAAATTTCTTCAAGCAATACAAAAAATGGCACCACTTTTCTCTTTGATCAAGGATATCAACATGAGCAAAAGTCAATGGACAATGAAGTTGAGATTGGTCCGTCTCAATGAGAAGCCGACATATAACGATAAGAACCAAATTCAAAGGTTGGAGTGTGTGTTCCACGATGCTGAGGTGAGAAAGTTTTATGAATTATTCAACATCTTTCATTTGAAAAATATGTAAGCTACAATACTACAAATCATATGCTAAATTTAATTTATTTTTTCGCAGGGTGACAGGATGCATGGCACAATTAGAAAGATGCATGTATGACAGTTTAAAAATAAGCTGAATGAAGGGCACGTTTATGTCCTAAAATATTTTGTTGTTGTTCATTTATACATATAAATACAAGACAACATCCACGAAATATAAAATCATGTTTCATGGCAAGACATATGTTTTTGAGCTTGATGAAAACTCACTTCCTAGGTCTATGTTCAATTTTAAAAGCTTTAGAGAACTGTCGATCGCTGACGGGCTGATGGAACCATGCTCTTTGGTATGCTCTATAATTCTTTTACTCGAAAATTGTAATTCACATTTAATATAGTATTTCAATTTTTTGTTTAGTTTTTTTTACACATATATAATTGGAAAAGTAATTGCTATGCAATCTGCTGAAACGAAGGACTTTGGTGGCAAGCTAACACGTTTCATTGATATCACACTTGAAGACTTAGAGTAAGAATTATTTAATATTCATAATTTATTAAATTCTATTTTATTAGATTGTGTTAATTCCCGATTTAACGTTTTTATGCTTTAATATATTTTGAAGATAATTAGTTCTCATAAATAATGAAACTGTACGTATTACCAATTTTAGTTTTAATAGTGTAATTTATGTAACTTTATTTTGTAATATTTTCTGATTTTAATTTCAATAGATACACCATATTACTTATATAATTTACGAATATTTCATTTTTATATTTTATGTTCTGGTATATATGCAATTGGTATAACATAATTTACAAAATTTATGGAAAAATAGCTGCAATTTGATTCGCACATGTAATAGTCCGAATGTTTCTATTCCTTTAAATTAACAAATTAATTTTTAATTTTTTAATATATGATAATTTTTGTTTTATATTTTAAACAAATCTGTATATTTTAAAATCTTTCAACTGTTTATTAATTTTGTTTCCGATACATGCAATTTGAATAATACATGCATATGTTAGTTTTTTTGAGTTTAGAAATTCAGTATTTTAATATATGATTTTTAATTTTAATATCAATATAATTTATTATCAATAATTTTTTGAATTTTGTTAGGAATAATCGCATATGTTGCACCTTGTGGGAGGAATATGTTGATGCTATTATACCATATCTTGATCAGCATAGTTTGGAGCCTTTGGTGATAATTCTTCAAATGTGTCGGGCGAAGGTATATCGAGGTAATATATAATATTTAATTAAAAACATGAATTATTTAATTTTCACGTTTCTGAATTTTTGATCAATTTTTAAATGTTTTTTTTTTTTTGTTTCAGAGCAAGTTAAAGTTTCAAACACATATCATGTAACTAAGATGATTGTGAACGATGATACTGAGGAGATTTGTGATTTTAAGAAGAGGTTTGACAACTAGATATTATTTAGGTTAATTTAAAATTCAGTCAAACTGTTTAATAAAGTAAATTTTAATCAGAGATACGAGGAGCAACAACCCTGCACGCTCCATAAGTCATGTATCTTCCCATGTAACAAGGTCTATTCCCGAGGACTTAGCTTCAGGTGAATCACCGTTTCGATTGATTGATCAGTTATACGCCAATGAAGAGGTATTTCTTTTAATATTTTTAAAAATTAATATTTTTAATTTTTCGTGCTTAATTCTTTTTTCATTTCTAAAAAATATTATTTTTAATTTTTCGTGCTTTATTTCATTTAATTTATTGATTTTATTATTTTCAACATAGGTTGGGAGTTTTTGGATTAATGCCACAATCTTCTCCTTTATTGGAGATTGGTGGTATCTATCATGAAAAAAATGTCCTAAGAAGCTCACACAAGTTGGGGAGAAGTTTTATTGTGAGCGTTGTGACAAATTTTCGCATTCTGGAAATTTTAGGTATTTAAATTCATTTTTGATATTTCTTTGTTATAGATAGTTCCCAATTTTTCATTTTAATATACAATTCTTGAAGGTATAGGATCCAACTTTAGGTTGGTGATGATAGCACGAACACACCATTGTTGTGTTGGGATAGAGAGTGCGAGGCTTTGATTGGAAAACCATGTTCTACTTTGAAAATTGAGTTGGCTGAGGTTTGTTTTCTTTATTGCAATTGGCTAATTTTAAATATTGACAATATTGATAATAAGTTTATTTATTATTTGATATATTCTTTTGACTTCCCTGTTAGAGAGATGGTTGGCAAGATATTCCAGACGAGTTAGCGGCGTTATTAGCAATGAAATCCCTCAGATCTATGACAATCTTGGTATTATATTTCGAAATCGTGAAAAAAACATAACAAATAGTAGTACAAATAAGACCTAAGTTTTTCGAAAATCTGAGATTTTTTAATTCTAAAAAAACTAAAAATTTAACTAATATTTTGATTAAAAAAACCCTAAATTTCCGATCAACAGTATTAAAATAGTCGAATAAACGAAGGTTTGAACTTGAAAAACTCATTTTTTCGAACGTAATCAAAATTTCCTATCGCCTCATCCCTAATTTTTCGATCAACATTACTTAAAATCTCGAAATACCGGTTGTTTGAACTCGAAAACCCCAGTTTTTTGAAGGACAATCATTTTTTTTTCACCTCAAGTTTTTTTCAGAAAAACATTTTTCAAAACAACGATTTTCGAACAGAATTTTACATGTACGAACACATATATTTGATTTTCAAACATCTATGTTTTCGAACAATGCATTAATTTGGTATTTGGGCTGACATTAATTTGGGCCTTTTTGTATTGGGTTTCTATTTATCATTTATGTTTTGTAGGATTGAGAATTGTTTAGTGGGCTGTGAAATATGTTTGTAGATTTGGGTCAATGTTTATTTTTTAATGTGTATTTTAATGTGCAAAAATAAGTAATATATATGAGAATATATATATAATATAAAAGTAATTTGATATATGCTAAATTTTCTATTTCGATTCGCTCACAATATGGTTTAAACTTATTTTTGTGATTTTTATGTATTAAATAAGATAAGTAAATGTATATACACATAATTATTTTAATTTTCTTTAATTGATACGGCAAAGTGAAAATTGCGCAAAGTTCAGATGGCGAAGTGAAATTCTTAACAAAGTTCAGATGGTAAAGTGCAACTACTTCACGTTAAATTTTAGGCAAAGACGATTTTGCCCTCACATGGAGGGCACGTGCACCAGCGATGACCGCTATAGGGTAAAGTGCAAAACTTGTATAGTTTGTATGGTAAAGTGTAAAAGCAATTAGTTTATATGGTAAAGTGCAAAAAATCGCATAGTTTGGGGAGTTTAGTGTTTTTTCCTCTTTAGAATATTTGGATGTAAATGCTTCATCCAGAACAATGGCAAGGATAATCTAAAGGCTTTTTTGATGCTAAAGCTAATGAAGGTATCTTCTTGGGATACTCAAAAAAGCAAAGCCTTCTGATCTTTGAACAAAAAGACTATGGTCACGAGAAGAGTCTATCCACGTGGTTTTGATGAACCAAATGTAAATGGAGAGGACATTGAAGAGTTAGGCGATAAGGTTTGAATCACCAACTATGCGAAAGAGTCCTTATGTTGAAGCGTGTCGGAGCAATTAACCAAGATGAAGATGAGATAGCTGAATCTCAAAGACAACTGGAAAATCTGCAGCTAAGTGATGATGAGAGAGCTGCTCAAGATAACACAACTGCAAGACGCCTGAACCCAACTAACATACTCCAACCTGATGTGAGATGGTGTAAGAACCAGATCCAGAGCTCAACAAGAAGCTATGTTCACTTGTTTTATTTCCCAAATAGAACCAAAAGATGTGTCCCAAGCATTGGATGACACACACTGGATTCAAGCCATGCAAGAAGAGCTAAATCAGTTTCAAAGAAACAAGGTTTGGGAATTGGTACAAAGACCAACCCATCAAAATGTTATTGGCACAAAATGGGTTTTTAGAAACAAGATGAATGTGGAAGGTTCTGTGGTAAGAAACAAAGCAAGATTGGTAGCCAAAGGGTATTGCCAAGAAGAAGGAATAGATTTTGATGAAACATTTGCTCCTGTTGCAAGATTAGAAGCAATAAGGATGTTTCTTGCCTATGTTGCACACAAGAGCTTTATTGTATATCAAATGGATGTGAAAAGTGCATTCTTAAATGGATTATTGGAAGAAGAAGTCTATGTTGAGCAACCTCCAGGTTTTGAGCAGAAGACTCTTGGAGATAAGGTGTACAAGCTCAAGAAAGCCCTATATGGATTGAAACAGGCACCTAGAGCATGGTATGATACATTATCTCAATTTCTGACAGATAATGGATTCACCAATGGCAAAGTGGATAGAACACTCTTCAGAATTCAAGATGGAGAGAGTATACTGCTTGTTCAAATATATGTGGATGACATCATTTTTGGATCCACAGACAAAGAGTTGTGTGATAAGTTCTCAAACCTCATGCAAGGCAAATTTGAAATGAGCATGATGGGAGAGTTGACATTCTTCTTCGGACTTCAAGTTAAACAGCTGAACGATGGAACCTTCATAAGTCAAACAAAGTACACCAGGGATTTAATGAAGAAATTTGGTATGGAAGAGAAGTCTTCTGTGAAAATACCAATGAATACATCAATGAAGATGGATATGGATGCAGATGGTAAGCCGTGGATCAAACCAGGATCTGAGCACTAATTGGATCAATGCTCTATCTAACAGCAAGCAGGCCAGAAATCACCTTTGCATTAGGAGTATGTGCAAGATTTCAATCTGCACCAAAAGATAGCCATATGACTGCAGCTAAGAGAATCCTAAGATATTTGAAGGGATGCCATGAAGTTGGCTTATGGTATCCAAAGGAAGGTGGATTCAAGGTAATTGGTTATTCAGACTCTGACCATGCTGGATGTAGGGTTGACAAGAAGAGTACTTCAGGTACATGTCAAATGCTTGGAAACAGATTAGTTCCCTGGTTTAGCAAGAAGCAAAACTCAATAACCACATCCACAGTTGAAGCTGAGTACATAGCTGCGGGCAACTGTTGTGCCCAAGTCTTATGGATGAGACAACAGCTGAGAGATTATGATGTTGAAGAGAAAGAGATTCCAATTATGTGTGATAACACAAGTGCTATTGCAATCACTCAGAATCCTGTGTTGAATTCAAGAACAAAGCACATTGATGTCAGATATCATTTCATTAGAGATCATGTTGAAAAGAAAGACATCACTTTGGAATACATCTCAACCGATAAACAAACAGCGACATATTCACAAAGCCATTATGTGAATCAAGATTTGAAGAACTCAAGCATGAGCTAGGTTAATTGAGTGAGTTGACACTTTCAAAAACTCAATGAGAAGAGATAAAACTTGAAAAGATGAAGATTGAGCAGATTTCTTGAATCAACTAAGTGAACCAGCCGTATCAGAAAGTCAGTTGTATCGAGTTAGCTGAACAGCTGAGTCACTATACGTATAGAGAGAAGAAGAGTTGAGTCAGTTAAGAAGCAAGCAGAGTCATTTATCAGCTAAGTGACAAAAACGCAGTCGTTTTTAATGAGCGAGAATGTTTTTAAGAATGACGTCAACGTAAAAATGACGGGTACAGTCAAAAGCTGCATAATAAGCATATGATTGGATATAAATGCTGCCGCATTAAATGCGAGCAATTAAATGCAAATAAGACGTGCTAAATCTGAGCCGTTGATCTTGATCAATATTTCATAAAACAAAAACACGTCCTTTCATACCACTTATATACCCATTTGTTCGCTTTTCTCTCTCTCAAAAAATCATTAATCTCTCCAAAGCAAGAAAGCAAGTATCTTTTCTCTCAAAACCCTACCGTCTTCAAAGCAAGTTCGTCAAGTTTCGTTCGATAAAAATCACCGAAATGGCACCAAAGACATGATTTTACCAAGCTCGCAAAGCAAATCCACACCGGATCAACCGTGGATTTTGACGGATGATTAAGCGGTTGGTTCGATGAAACCCTTGTGAAGAAGATAGGCGATAAGATTGAGAAATCGAGCTAAAACCCTTTCTCACACTCGAATACCAAACGACGTGCGTGAGGAGGTCGCTCGATTATATGTAACGTTGAGGTGCGGGGCGGGGATTAAATCCTCCAGAGATATATGAAGCAAACGCCGATTTGGTCATTTTGCATGGAAGGAAGTGGTCAAACCCGAGTGTCTTTGCCGCAAAGTTATCTGCACGGTGACAAGAAGTCAGCCAAGGAAGGATGATTATCACAAACCGTTGGATATCGTTGCCAAAATGTGTAGACATAAAGTTTGGAAGCTTCAATCAGCTGTCCAAAACCAAGCTGATCATCATGGCTGCAATCATGGAGGAAAAGAAGGTCAACTGGGTAGAATTCGTCAACAACAGACTCTGCCAGAATGTTGCAAATAAGTCCTTCAAGGAAGATGGGTCATTTGGAGGATCTCTCTGGGCTATGGTCTTGTAATTGGCCACTTGATGGAGGTGAAGGGTGTTCCCTTCGACATGGAAAATCATTCCATGTTAACAAGAAGATGTTTCGGGCCAACTTTTCTGGAGCCCAGAATAGAGCATACGCCAAGCGTGCGGACACCAGTGAGGGGGAATCAGCTGACCTAGAGGAAACAACTGTTGCCTCCCCTCCAAAGAAGAAAGCTGCCCATGCAGCTGGAAAGAAGAAGGCTTCCCCAACAGCAAAGAAGAAAACCACACCTGCCCCTACAAAAGTCACACCGCCCGCAGCTGCCGTGTCTCCGCTCCCCGCAGCCAGCGGTGGAGAAGGAATCCTTAATACCTTCTGCATGAATGAAAAAGAAGAGGACTGCCAAGGCGAGAAAGGCAGCTGCCTCTAAGGCAACTCCAAAGGCCTTTACCTTCGAGGAACCGGAGGAAGTAGAACCAGACATTCCTCTAGTGAAAACTAAGCGAAGGAGAAGACTCACCAAGCGTTCAGAACTCGAAAAGACAACTGAGTCTGGCACTCAGCTGGAAAAGATCTCTGAGACTACTGAAGAAGTGCAGTCTCCAGAAATTATTGATGAAACAACCAAGTCTGTTAAGGCCGATCAGCATAGGCAAGTTGAAGACCCACTGTGACGTAACAACCGAGAGCAAGCAAGCAAGCGAACAATGGAATCCACCCCTCGGCGACAGGATCGTATCTCCACTCGCGACAGACGCTGCCAGAGGATGAAGAGCGGCGAGACCGCTACTCTCCATTCCCCGGGGTGGAAGGGCAATAGGGAGAGGATGAAGATGATGATGTAATCATATGCTCTCCATTGTACCCAAACATCCAAAATCGTCTAAGAGCATGGAGGAAATGGAAGCTGAGTCACTCTAGGGTGCAGTTTGAACACCCAGAGTTTATTGATGAGGAAGAGGAACTCTTCAGGTTTCTTGAAGTTGATACAGTGCTTCAAGCCCTGGATGAGGATAACTATATTAATATCCTGCAAATTCGGAAGGAAAACGAACAAGCAAGAGCAGCTGAGGAAGCAGAGGCTCGTGAGAAAGCCAACATTTGTCCTCTAACTGGAACCAACAACCATACTCATCCTCATCTCGACGTGCTTTCAGATAGTGATGAGGACATGGACCCTATTGCTGCACAAGAAAAGTTGGACATGCAGCAAGCCATGCGGGAATCCACACTGATGCATGAGAAAGAGGCGATGGAGGGACCAGGAGAGTCTTCCAAATCACAATGAAATTGATCCGTTGGGAGTCGTCAGACAGATTGCCACCGTTATTGCCGCAACCACTTCCCCTTAGCTTCACTCGAAGACGGATCTAAGGAATTGGCGATGACACCGGGAATTTTGGCACCCAAGTTGAGCCAACCCCTGGAAGGTGTCTTACCACCCGCCCCACGACGACCACTCATTTGACAAAGCGGAGTCCGGAGGCGAGTGACCCCAACATAAGTCACTCGGTGAGCCAGCCGGTGGGAAACTCACTCCACTACAACTAGGTCGGAGGATCTTTGCAGTGACTCCCCACCCTAAATCTAGGAGGCGAAGTGGAGAAGAACAAGGAAAGAAAACACAAGTTGTCACCGACGCTCGGACGATTGAATCTATCTCACTGGTGAAGTGCCAACCGCTCTGCGGTCCGAGGACGCCGATGCGGTCGAGGGACATGATGGTTACGCCCTGGGAGTTAACACTGATCAATGAAAGTGCAATCCACGGAGTTAACACTCCCTGTGGATGCCATCGCAGAAGACCCTAAGACAATTGCGCTGTCGGGCGGATTATCTAGGCCCCACCGCGCTTGAGACCCAGGGAGGTAATGAAGGCCTAAGGGAGGTTGAGACTTCCCACTGGTAAAAATCAAGGAGATAAGAGCATTCCTCGGACAATAATTCAATTGATTCGAGAGGAGGAAATCGGTGCTCTTCATGATTCCCGGGATGATCCCGATACAACCTTCCCGGATCTACTGATGATGGTCGAGTCTACCCCAACCGCACATCAAAAAGACTCGGTGAGGATGTTCTTCCTAGTACGAGTAAGCCATACTTCAAGGTCTCGACAAACGTTCAATTTTGATGATGAGCCAAGCCTTCAAGACTCATCATCTTCCGATGACGCTGATGGTGCAGGAACAACAAATTCATTTAGCGAGACCCATCGAGTCGAAGAAGGCACATTAAAGGCTGAGGCTCGATCATCTGTCAAACCACTCACCAAGGCCCAACAAAATCGAGTCATCTGCGCGAGGCTCCCAAAGTCAGCAGCAGATTCCACTCAACCGGGCACATCACAGCACGAGTAATGTGATGGAATCCATACCATATGTCCGTGATGATGCATTTGAAGAAACTTTCCCTTTCTCTATTGAGTGCCGACCTTGATGAAGAAACAATTTCGAGCGGCGTTCAACGTCGGACGACCAAGTTATTCCCACGATACTATCGTCCCAAAGACTTTGATTTTGATGTTTGCTGGCCGCCACCGAGACCGAGGTGACAAGCGAGGTATGAGAGGTCTTCAAGACAATCTTTGAAGAGATTGAGAAGATAGAACGACACCAGGCCACATTGGATATGCGGCCGGACAATAGGGATGCAAATCTTATGGTCGTCTGCCTTGAGAATAGTGATTAGAATCAAGGAATGGTGTCAACAACAACGTCAATCGACTAGAACAAGTCGGATATTTCTAGGCAATGTACAACAAAATGTTGATCCGGAGCGCCGATAATCTTGACATGAAGAGGAGGATGCAAGAAAATATTGTGATGAATGAATACCTCCCACAACATCGAAATGGAATCGCTGAGAATTTCACGAGAAAGAACTTCTGCGTAGCGAGAAAAATATTAATAACAAATTCAGCCTTCTCATGGCTGAAATGAAGCCGATGGCAGCCGAATCCACAGCCACCCGCTCAGAATTTCGTACAGCATACTCCGCAGCAGACTCCACGCAGAACTCGACTATTAGCCGCCTAGATTTCATGCTTGCTGGCATGTTCCCCGAGTTTCTCCTCCTTGATGATGCCAAAAAGGGGAAGAGGAATACCCGAAGACGTTGAAAGGGTTAGCGGATGAGAAAGAGAAGGACGCAACTGTTGAGAAGAAGAAGAAAACAGTTGAAGAACATAAGAAAGAAAAGGTAAAAGCAGTTGAGGGGGAAGGTTCAAAAGATATGACTAATGTTTGCTGAAACCCCTCAACAAGGCCTTGTCACAACTGACATAATCAGCAAACTTCCAGTAACATTGCCGCTCCAACACTCTGCTGTACCTATGTCTGAGAAGAGAAAAATCGTAGAAGCATGGATGAAGGAGGTCGAAGGAAAAATGGATGCCCGTGTGATGGATATATTGAAACAATATGGAGGCATCCCGGCAGGAAAAGACATAGATGCCATTTCAGACGTCGAAAATGAGCCGAGATTAGTTGATGAATTCAAAATGCTCGAATCCAAAAGATACTTCGAGAACATGTCCATGGCCCAAGCCTGGGACTTGTACTGGGAAAAAGGCCTTAAGCTGTGCGAAGAAGCTGATAGGCAGCAGACTACCGGCAGTCAACAGACTACAAGCAGCAAGTCAGCTGACAAAAGGAAGGCTCCCGTACAATATACACCCAGAGGAAGAGGAAGAAGCGGTGGAGGACGAGGTTTCAGACCTAGACCTCTACCCAAAAACATTGAATACATAGACCTAGGAAAGAAAGGAGGGATCTATTGGGCTGGATATGATGCCATAGCAAATCTGGAAGTGGCTAGGAAGAATGTTGACTATGTCAAAAGAATTGAAGAAGAAAACAAAAGGCAAGATCAGCTGTGGGAAGAAAGGCAAGAAAGAAAGCGAAGAGACGATGCAGCAAAGAGAGCATACGAGAAAAAGAAGGCAGCTGAAAATGAAAAGAAGAAAAAGAGAGCAGAGGACGACAGAGCTGAAGAAGAAAGAATGAGGCAGCGAAGGCGATGAAGTGTTGCTGTCCACCCCTTCATGTATTTTGCTGTTGTAAATACATATATATGTATGTAAGTCTTCTATACGATGAATAAAAATTGTGTAATTTCTATATTTGCGTAGATATAGTCTGCTATGTTTGCTATGATACACACTGTAAACAACTTTGTAAAGGACAAGGATGTTATTATCAATAAAAGGATTGATTCTACGCATACATTCTCTATTACTACACTGTCTGTATGTATCTTTGATGCTTACATTTTGTTTGTATGTTTTAAGTTTTGGCATCATCAAAAAGGCGGAAATTGTTGGGAAATTTAATGTTTAGATTTTGATGAATGCCATATAAAACTTAGACTAGAAAGTTGGCACCCCATTTTCCTTGTAATTTGCATTGTAATAGATAAAATGGGCACTTAGCAAGTCGTCAAGTCGGCTATGCTTGGATATACAAGAAGTCAATCAGTAGATCGAAATGAAGACTCACCGTGAAACAACCGAGTATGGCAAGGAGGAGAAGTCAAAACTCAATCAAGGAGTATCACCGGGATACAATCGTGCGAAGTGTCAATCAAGTCAACTTAAGAAGCCAAGTCAGTTGAAGTTCTGAGATGAGTCTTTCAATCATTGGAGCGGACTCAAGTCACCTGGGGAAGTTAGAGAATCTGCGATCAAGTCAAGACAATCGAAAAGAATCCGTTGCCTGAAGTCAAGAAGCTTACTTAAATAAGTAATACTTCCATGCGCCATGTCTTAAAGTGCTCGATCCCTTAAGCGTGCAAAAGGAATAAACCAATGGGAAGATCGCACCTCGTGTCGACTGAAAAGCTGAACATTCATTTAATACGAGGAAATGTCAACATAAAGTATTGCAACAAGACAAGCCAACGAACACAAGTGACTTTTGAAAATCAGCCTATCTCTTCAATCTACAGATTTTTGAAAGTTATAAAAGGCCGAGGAATCACTTTGAGAAAAGGTAACCTTGCGAACCTTGTATACCCGAGCATTCAATCAATTATTCAAACGAACCTGGAATATATTCTCAAGTTATTCAAGCAAAATCCTCGTGCCTAACTCTCGAAGGAAATCAATCCAACACCAAGTCATGAAGGAAATACAACTTCAAACTCTTCAAGAGGAAATTTTTGAAGAATCAAAAGGGGTCTACATTCCAAGGAGGATTGTAGAAAGGTTCAAGGCGAACCGGTCTCAAGTTATTGGAGGGCTTCGTGATCAAATCCAAGAAGCTTGAGCAAGTGAGTGAGTAGCAAGTAGCAAAGCCTTTGCCAAAGAAGCCGAGTCGGATGAGAAGCCAACGTGTGATCAAGGCATCTCCGCATCGAGTCCCAAAGGATCAAGTCAGTTGTGTGATCAAGACTTGTATCTGGACTGATAACAACTTTGTACTCTGATCAATACTTAGTGGATTCCTCCAGGAGTTGGAGAAGAGAGGAGTAGAGGAATTACCCCATCTTCGAACCTTTATAAAAATTATTGTGTCATTTACATTTCAGCATTTTTATTTCTGCATATTATTTTATGTCTGCTGATAATTTGCAATCCAACTGATAATTTACAAAGTGCTTAAACCAAGTGTTAAAACAAACTTAAACCAAATTCAAGGGTGTTAAGTCTGCCGCTAAAAATCTCATCACAACCAAGTTAAGGTTTAGACTAAATAGCTGAGTTATTCTATCAACAGCTCAATCGAGTCTGTTGAGTGGCTAACTCTGCTGGTTAACTAACTTATCTGTCCCTTAAGGACATAGCTGTGACATTAACTCTGTTATTTTAAAAGGACTAAAATCGAAAAGTTGGTAAGGTTTATTCAACCCCCCTTCTAAACCTTACTCACACCCCCCTTGGACCTACAACGATTTCTCCCCGCTTTTGAACAATGTCATCCAAATACTACTTAGATCCCAAATCAACAACAGACTCCTTCCGCTTCAAATTAGCAATCACAAAATCGCCATCAACAGAATTAAAAGAATACTTGGACTCATCCAAAAATGTTGCAATATCCAACTGCAACTTCTCTTCAGTTGATGGCCAAAGATTCTTCAACTTCAACTAAAACAAAAAAAACAAAGAAAAAACCAAAGTCGGAAACAACAGATAAGCATTTATGAAACAAAAGAAAAACAAAAGAAACAGAAATACAATAATAGTGTATTACCTGTTCGGCGGAACGATTGAAAATCATCATATCAAGATCATCATACCTCAAATTTTATCTTTCCCAGAACTTGGACAACCCCAATTTAGAATCCAAGGGATACTCTGCCCCATATGAGTACAAATTTATTAAATGAACTATTTTGTATCAACTTTACCTCTAGTAAAACCATTTTGTAAAAAAAATGAACTAAGTCTATCATACCAAGATCGGGGGTGCTTTTTTAAACCATATAAAGCTTTTTTGCGTTTATAGACATCATTTGGTCTAGAGCAATTTTCAAACCCCGGAGGTTGTTTAACATAGACTTCTTCTTGAATAAAACTATTTAGAAAACCGGATTTAACATCCATTTGGTAAAGTTTGAAATTTTTAAAATAAGAATAGGCAAGTAAAATACAAATAGCCTCTAAACGTGCTACGGGTGCAAAAGTTTTATCATAGTCAATACCTTCTTCTTTACAATAACCTTGAGCTACTAACATTGCTTTATTTCGAACGATATTGCCTTAATCATCAAGTTTGTTAAAAATATTCATTTTTGTGCCGACGATAATTTGTGATGGAGGACAAGACGCAAGTTCCCAAACATCATTCCTCTCAAATTGATTAATCTCTTCTTGTATTTCTAGAAACCAATCTTAATCTTCTATGCCTTCCTTATCATTCTTTGGTTCCTTTTGAGATATTAGAGCTTTTTCGGCAAATTTCCTTCTATTCATTACCTTGTCAAGTGGATCCCCAATTATAAGATATTTTGGATGATCTTCTTTGAATTTTAGTGCAACCGGAAGATCCAAAGTATCACCCATATCCTCTTGTTGACCATTTGAGGTCGAAGGTTGGTCACTTGACATCATTTGTCCAACTTCATATTCTTCATCACCTCCGAAGGCTTCATTGAATTTGATGTTAATAGACTCTTCGACCACCAAGCTTGTCTTATTATATACTCGATATCCCTTGCTCTTAGTCGAGTACCCCATAAAAGTCCCTTCATCGGCCTTAGGATCAAGTTTGTCTATTGATCCTTGGTGTTCAAAATAAAATACTTGCAACCAAATATTTTGAAATAATTAATATTTGGTGTTCTTCCTTTGCAAAGCTCATATGTATTTTTATTTAACATCGGATGAAGATATACCCAGTTTATGACATAGCAAGTGGTGTTTACGACTTCGGCCCAAAAATATTTTGGAAGTGAAAATTCATTGAGCATAGATCGGCACATTTCTTGTAAGGTCCAATTTTTTGTCTCGGCAACACCATTTTATTGAGGAGTTATCGGAGCCAAAAAACTATGAGCATATCCTTTGGTTTCACATAAGATTCTAAATTCACCATCAAATTTACCTCCTCAATGACTTCTTATAGACTTAATAGTATCTTCCTTTTCATTCTCTATACGTCTACACAACTTAGCAAATTCATTAGCGGCATCACTTTTATTAGCAAGAAAAATAACTCAAGTATATCTAGAAAAATCATCTACTATAACAAAAGTGTAATATTTACCACTTAGACTAGCCGTGCCAATATC